>JAAGKR010000370.1:0-22500 GCA_011419295.1 Clarias macrocephalus
AATAAATAAATAAAAAATTCTATATTTCTAACACAAATATTTTGAAACACATCTCCTTTTACATAGGATAATGAAAGCAAATCTTTAAATTTCAACGTAGGATCCGGTAGCGTCAACTAGTTTCCTCGAACTTCTGAAGACCTCCTGAATCCGTGCCTCCAAGTCCTTCAGTGCACCTCCTCTATGGCCTAGAAAAAATAACACTGAGTGAGATCTGGACTTCTTGGAGGCCATTCCTGAGGTCGGCCTCGTCCCAGCCAACATCCTGGAAAATGCTGGTCTAACAGTAAGAACGCAATGGGGTTGGTGTCCCAGTGCTACTGGTTCTATTGCCATTAAATATTGCATGTCAGCTACCCTGTAGTTGCCATCACCTTATTTGTAAAGAATTCTAAAACTGGAAGAAAAAAAATGAAGCGTAATTGCCAGTATTGGACCAGTATCAGAAACTGGGGGAGCAGTGGTAGCTTGGTGGTTTGGGTGTTGGACTACTGATCAGGAGGTCCCCGGTTCAAGCCAATAGGCTGCCACTGTTGGACTCTTGAGCAAAGTCCTTCAGCCCCAATTTCTCAGATATGATCAATCGTTGAGCTGGCAACCCGACCACAGAAATGCCGTATATATCTCCATGGTGAGAAGTATCCATCGCCTGATGTGCTGAATGGCACATACAGTAGACGGACCGTATCCCTTTCAGAAATTAGAAGATGTTTATAGCTCTGATATCCATAAAAAAATTTTTTTTCAACCCAATGTTACTTATAATATATATTTGTAATGTACCCAAGTCTACGTATTGAGTCCAACCTACTGTACAGCCAAGTCCATAATAAATATCAAAGTCCTGTTCCAACGTCCTGCTTCTGTTTTAAGTCTGTTACACCGTCTCAGCTATGCTGCAGCTCTTCTGCCTGTTACGCTGCATTGTTCAAAGTCATGCACAAATTCACTTTTTTTTTTTTTTTTTATGCATAGAGACATTTGGTGAAAAATATTAAAGCCATCTGGTGACATGGTTTTAGCTGTAAGGTGAAAGAGCTGGGACTGATCATGTTCTCCAGAAGTGTGCAGTCTCTGGGTGGTGACCTGTATTCAGTTCCGCAGCAGACAGGGAGTTGTGTAGCCGTGTAGGCGACTGTAGCTATAAAGACGTGGCATTCGGTACGGAGGCTTTGTGAACTCGGAGAGACCGAGAGCGAAAAAGAGAGAGAGGGAAAAAAAAAAACAACAAGGATTTTATTTGATGTTTTTTCGAGGCATCTTTTTGCTGTTGATGTCAAATTCATAATTATCTCTCTCTCGCTGTCACTCTCACTCTAGTCCTCGTCCATGCATGCTCAGTCTTCCCTTTACTCTTTTATCTTTTGACATCTGTAGTTCACTGCCATCCCCCCTCTCCCTCTGCGTCTCCCTTATCCACCTCCCTCTGAACCCTCAAAGAAGCCCGAGACACTACAATTTCTTTCTCAAGTCTGATTCTTCGTTCCTTACTACAGTAGTGTCACTGAAGGCACAATGCATTTCAAACCCCAGTAGCATTTCATTGCCCTCTCCATCTCCACACACACACACACACACACACACACACACACACACACACACACACACACACTCGCACACACACACACACACACACACAAATCCTTTGCTGTGGACTTGCCTCAACTGAAGCAGTATTAGATGAGATTTGATGGCCTGGTGGGCTGTGAATATTCCCCGTGTGAACGGGACAGCTGTCTCGCCCGTGCTGCAGTCATGATGGATGGCGGGATGAGATGTAGAGACATATGGTAATGTGTAAGGGTGGTAGAACCATGGTGATCTGAAGTGGAAGTCAGCCACGACCACACACACACTTTCAGATACGACTATAGATCCCATCAGGTTTACATTCGGTTCTGAATAATGCACTGAGACAGAAAATGAAGACTCATTCCTCACTATTGTAATGACCGATTTATTTCTAGTATGTTAAGGCGCTAGGCACCAGATATGCAGCAACTGCTATAAACAACGATCCAAATTGGCTCGGACAGTTGTCTTACTTTGCATCCATAAACAATGCGGCCAGGGAGCCGGCGAGGCTGTGAGTGCTCCGACAGTCACTAAAGAAACAAACTGGCAAATCTGATGATTGCTTGAGATCAAGAGAGACCGGGGTGGAGAGGAGGGGTGTTTCCTATAACTCACTGCATAGAGCCTTGGGCTGAGTCAGCCAGAAACACCAGAGGCAGGCCATTCAGAGGCACTGATGTGGAGCAACAGAGTGAAAGTGGGAGGATATTAAGGATTAGTGAAAAGCGAGCTGGAGAAAAAATGACAGAAAAAATGTGCCACCTGCTGTTGAAGACATAACAATGTATAGGGTGGGATTTGCGCTTTTCTTGTTAGAAACGTACGTGCCACAATTTTCCCTTGTATGACAAAGTATCAGCAGTAATCCCCTTTTCCACAGTCAGTGCCTTGAACGTGAATAATGCAGAATAATAATATAAAAGAATGATATAAAACCTTACTCTACAGCAATTGGCCAGGATGTCACTATTTGCTAAAAAAAAAAAAAAAAAAAAAAAAAAACCTTTGGTTAAGAAATTGTGTCAGGTTATTATAGCTAAAGAATGGTTTTTTTTTTTTTTTTTTCCAGACAAACAAAAAAATTATATTTGTACCAGGGTGTTCGAGTCAAACCGGGACTTTTGATTGTGCAGGACACAGTTGTTTGAGTAAAACACTTTATTTCTCACTATAAGCACTAATGCACACATGATTCACTATTCTTAGACAGACACCATCAAGGTGAAAAGTTTTATCAGTATATCGGAGCCCTAATCAGACTCCGTTACTCCGTTAATGGCCCAGACATGTGGAAATGGCTGAAAGTGGGACAGGACTATACTGGGATGTAGCAATAAATCCCAGCCAAGTTCCTTTAATGTGCAAATGGTGTTCAGGAAGATGTGTCACCTCCACAAGTTGGCGACAAGTTATCTATCGATTTTTAAAGGTTCATCACTGAATATTTGCGCCAGCGAATGCAGTGGGCTCCGAGCCACCTCGGCCGGGATGGTCATTCACGGATGTGCAGCCTTTTTTAATACGTTTGCACCATGCAGCTAAGAGTCTCATCACTGTACTGTGCTTGAAGTCTTCTTTAAATATCTATGCTTTCATTCAAGAAAAAATTTCATCAGTCCCGGTTTGACTTAAACACCTCCTATATGTTGGTGGAATTTTCTCATCCTATTTCCTTTAAGAGTCAGTTGTAAACTAATGCAAATACCGACATATACAAGCACAAATGTGCACTACGTAGCATACTGCCTATAGAAGGAGGTACCGTATATGGTATATTTTTTCAATTATTTCACAGCAGCATGACAAGTTATGGTGTTGGTATTAAGAGGCAGTTGGGGAAATGACTGTTTATAGCTGTTATAATGGAGCCAATAACACAAACTGACTTGTCTCATTGACTTGTTAGCAAATATTATAATAAAACACTTTAGGGGTTGCTGTTATTGGAAAATAAAGAATGTAATACAGGAATTCGAAAAGTAATTCTAATTTGTATTATAGTTGCATCACACCACCCTGTCATTGATGAGTTTCCTATAACAGCACCGCCCCAAGTGTTTTATTCCTTCCAGTATACAGTACATTGATCAGCGACAACACTAATACCACAGGGCGATTTGAATAATATTGAATTATATCAATTACAGTATATACCAGTAAACAATTTGCTGAATAAAGTCATGGCTACCCACAATAGAAATGTATCAGAACACCCAGAGGTCTTATGGAGCCATGCCATGCCCTGCCCTGCCCTGCCCTGCCCTGCCCTGCCCTGGTGGCACAAGGGGAAACTATTCAGTAGTTGGGTTTCAATGTTACAGCTGATCGGTGTATAGTGGAAATATTTGTAGGTCTCAATAGTGTATCAGTAGAACAACACACACTAGATCACAATATTGTTAACACTGGCATTATAATTATTATTCCAAAGAAGCTTTACTTCAGAAAAAGCAGAAAGACTGTGATGTTTTTTCCATATTTTAAAGCCTTGCTTCCCACACTGTGGGCACGCTGCCATTTTAATAATTCTAATCTAAAATGGGTTTTGGGCTCGATGCCCAGTCTGGACTGCAACCCTGAATTATTATTATTTTGGTCACTTTCCTTCCTTTTGCAAATATTTTATGTTTTTTTTTTTCTTCTCTTTTTAATACTGTATGCATTATGGAGCAAGTATTATATTCCTTGACTTTAATTCAGATAGGGGACTAAATGGAAGGAAGGAAATAGAAGCAATGACCAAGCAAAGGAGTTCAGTGAAGGAGCTGAATATAGCATAAAGACAGATATGCAACTATTTTAAACCCAGGATTCGCTTCCCTGCTTATCATGCTGGCTCAGAGGTGCAGATGAGGCTGGATAAGAAAATGAGGTGCAGTACCGATATCCTTCTTGCTCTGTCTCTTTCTCTCTCTCTCTTTCATAATAAAGACACAGCCCCGCCACAAATGCACTGCACTAACTGCAAATGTTTGTGCGTAATCAAATGAAGGTAGCGAGCTTGGTATCTCATTTCTCACTTATACCCAGAACTAATATTTTACTTTAAGTAGTCCACTGCGTACATTATTGGAAAATGCACTCTTGCATAAGGAGCAATCTTTAGCACATGTTCGGTCTGCACACAATTTTTAGGTTATAATAGTCTAAAGCTGGAACTATATATATATATATATATATATATATATATATATATATATATATATATATATATATATACACCCATTTTTTGTTTATTACACACTTCAAAGGTTGAGTTTAATAAATTGACTTTAATCCAAGCCCCCAGGGTTTTATGAATAATAATAATACAAAAAAAAAAAAAATCTGTACAACAAAATGATACAGGTTATACTTTGTTATACAGAAAGCATTCATATAAAACATTTCATTAAGGATTTCCTGTTTTTTTTTTTTTTTTTTCCATATAAGTACCTAGCGGTGCTAATAAGTTTGCTAATGCTCACCTACCTTTTGAGAATTCGTGACACCGATGTGGTCATTATGTGAATGAAAGTTATTTGGTCAGAACTAGCAGACATAACAGAAATAATTGAAAATAATTGGCATTCCAGCGTAGACGCGCTGTGATCCACCATTAGCCTCCATCTGGTGGATAGAAAGATAGATTAAAAAGAGCAAGCAAACCAGACATTTGACTGATACCGAGGGGCAAAAGCCAGCATCCATTCACAGCACTGCCAAGTGTCAAGCCAACATGTCACCTTTTAAATGTTAACCGCGATGAGCACTGCATAATTAGCAGGAGCCAATTTGTGGACAACACCACAGCCTGAAGCCTGCAATGAAACCAGCCAATCGTGAATAGCTACAATCAAAAGACGATTAAGAGATTAGAAGCTAACTGGTAACATGGGGTGTAAGTGTTGCCAGCAGTGACAGCTGGTCATGATATTAAACGGGAGAGCTTAAGACTGATACCTATCCACAGGATTGACAAATGCATTATATAACATGCTTTTATCTCACAAGAAGGAGAACCTTTCATTTGTTACATATAGACCACAGTGAAATACTTTCTTTACTTTTCTCTGGTTAGAAAACTAGGGCGAGGTGTGATACCCCTGGAGCAGATAGGGTTAAGGGTTAAGGACCTTACTGTACCTAAAGTGGCAGCTTAGCACTACTCGGGCTTCAACGCTTGACCTTATTGTTAGTAACTCATTGAGTCACCACCGCGTAAAACTGTGTTCCACTGAGAAATGGATTCGAAACTATTCCTAGAGAACAAAAAGACTTTGTAATCCATTGCTGCGACTAAACCACCTACAAATATAAGGGATACGGGGGAAATTATTAGACATGTGCTTAAAGTTTAAATGAGAAATTTGTAAATTTTAGCGTAGGTCTTTTTTTGTTTGTTTTTAACCGTTATTTTACTGCAGCTCAAGCGCATTAAGATTAAAAAATCATGAAGTAAATAAGTCAATAACTGAGAGACAACAAGTCGGTTAATTAAAAATAATGCAACTATAAGGTTAAAATAGAGCGGCTATGTGAAAATAACTTAAGTATTTTACAGTAAGTGCTAAAAACTTCGGTATCTTTACGTATTGGTGGTGGCTCAGTGATTGGTTTCTTGCCTGCTATACAGAAGGCCTGGGTTTGGTTCCCAGCCAGTGGATGCAGTGCTGGTCCCAAGCCTGGAAGAAATTGCATTGCCATAGGAACAGTGACCCTTTGAGAGGAGCAGTTGAAAGACCAACAACAATGAGGTTATAGTTTTGCGGTGGTGTGAAAATTCCTCACGGTTAAGTGGTAAAAAAAAAAAAATAATTGATCGATATCAGCGTGAAATTACTACTATTTGCTCAAATTAGTTGATGTTTGAAAAGCCCTACAAGTAACCGTAGTGGGATCTTTATAAAGTTAATTGATCTTCAGCTTGGGAGATGATGGAGCCATGACCCATTGCCCTTTGCTAGATGGAGTGATCTCATAATTGGACAAGTGCTCAGGTCCAATGCAGACAAATGAAATATCAGTCTGACAGACTATACATTTGATTCGACCTGATACCTACATCTGAGCAAGTGCTGAAATGCAATATGGGCGAATTCCATCTCAATCTGCAACACAATCAATCGGATCTGACTTGAATCGTGCACATTTTTGTCAAAGACAGACAAGTGAACATGGAGGAAACAAGATGGGGGAGAAAACGAAAGATGCAGTCTATTCAAGTTAACAGCTGAGTAATGATGAATTGTTAGGGCG
Source organism: Clarias macrocephalus (assembly GCA_011419295.1). NCBI lineage: Eukaryota > Metazoa > Chordata > Actinopteri > Siluriformes > Clariidae > Clarias > Clarias macrocephalus. The sequence goes on from JAAGKR010000370.1 coordinate 6,814, forward strand.
GATGGATATGTATTCATAACTGTCATTCTTAGTCACTGTTCTCAGCAATATTATATAAGCCTCTTTGTATTGAGAATTGCATACATTGTTGTCCAAAAGTACATCATTTTTTTTTAAACTTCTGTGATTACATTTTGTAGAACACAAGTTCTGTACAATTTCATGGATACAAATTTTGCACAAACACACCCACGCCGGCATGCATAACAGAGAGGTGACAGGCATTAATTAATAAGTACTGCATCAGATAGAAAGATTTTTCAATAATGCAAATGAATGAATGTGACGAGAATCTAACAAGTTAACACATTCCTGCAAATCTATGAATGAATATTAATTAATGAAGATAGATTCATACCGTACATACATTCACTACACGGCCAAACATGGTATTACATAATTATACAGTATGTGTTTTTCCCCCTTTTATTATTGGTATAACATCCACTATACTGTACACTATGTTGAAACACGTTTCTGGGAATGTGTGCTTCTTCAGCCACAAGCGCATTAGTAAGGTCTTGCACTATTGTTGTTTGAGGAATCCTGGGGTGCAGTAAGGCTGAGGTCAGGGCTCTGTCCAGGCCTTTCAAGTTCCAATTCTCACCAACCTTGGCAAACCATGTTTCCGAGCATGCTCGGTTGTGCACAGGGGCATGCTGGAACGGGCTCAGAGCTTGTACTGTAGTTCTAGCGAAGAGAAAGTGTAATGCTACACCAGATGAACACATTTTAGACAATCATGTGCTTCCAGACTTTGTGGCATCAGATTAGAGGGAAGACCCGTACATGACACGTGTTGGTCAGTAATTTTGGTCAAGGAGGTATGTGCACCTCTCCATAGTTAATTGGGACATTGGGGCAAACTCGTACACCAATTCACACACTATGGATAATTTGGAAATGCCACTTAGTCGTCTACCCTGCATGTGCTTGGACTGTGGGAGGAGACCAAAGTATCCAGAGGAAACCTGGCCAGCATGGGGAGAACATGCAAACTCTTGGAAGGGATTTGTTTGTGGCCATGAGTTTTTATGACTTAAGGGTATTTGTAGGCTTTTCAACTTTTTTCCCCTCCCTTCACTTCAAGGTGTTTGAGTGTGCCCTGATGGTCACCCTTTGATCTGTGCAATATCTGTGCACAGATATTGGCTTAGAAAAGACTCAAGATTAATTACAGGGCTATACAGTTAGATTAACAATGAGTTACAATATAATAAGGCTATTGTTACAGTTTTATAAATTCTTATTTGTGTAAAGTATTTATGCTTTTTTTTTCTTTTTCTCTTGCCATAAGGAAAATGTTGAATATTTTAAATTCTAATAATTAATTTTGGTAGTCCTTTATGACTTTATTTGAATGCCAATTATAATGGGCCTTTATAATATAGTCCTGAGGTTTGCATAAATCTTGATAAAATAATGCTAGATTAATTACAAGATATAAAAACACAACCAAGTTTTATGTAGTTATATGGTTTTACTTTTGCATTAAGAGGGAGACAGACAGAGAGAGAGAGAGAGAGACAGAGAGAGAGAGAGAGAGTATTTAGCACCTATTTGCACCTGTTGCAGTTACTGTACAGCTGCAGTCTTCTAAAGCTCTATGTACACCTTCCACAAACAGACATCTGTATGTAAGAGGAATGAATAAGCTTCCTGCTCAAACTAAAGTAATAACCAAGTCAGCGATCCTGAAATTTGCTACTGTAAGAAGCCAAACAAACAGCAAACATGGGTGCATACTTTGCTCTATTCTACTTACAAAAACTTACCTCCAAACGATACTGAAATGATACTGATATCACATAATTTTTTCCCCCTTTTCGACAAGTCACCACATTCTCTGTACAGTGTGTGGGCTTGCGTCTCACTGATGCCTACATGCTACTGTATGTAAGTCAGACTTGTGCCTTGAAAATATGTCAAAAAAAAAGAAAAAAAATTTTTTTAAACAATTTGTTCTTTCAACTTGGTTTAAGCGGACAGGAAGGACCAACTAGGTACTCTTTAGTGTAGTTATGCCTGAAGAAGTAGATATGCTGTACTGTAAATGTATCCCTATTTTTTCACTCACTCACTCACTCACTCATCGTCTATACCACTTACTTCTGTATCAAGGGTCACGGGGGGGGGGGGGGGGGTCTGCAGCCTATCCTAGGGGACTTAGGGCACAAGGCGGGGTACACCCTGGACAGGGTGCCAATCCATCACAGGGCACACACACATACACACACACTCACACACTCATTCACACACTAGGGACAATTTGGGAATTGCCAATTAACCTAACCTACATGTCTTTGGACTGTGGGGTAAGAGCATGGCCCGCCCTACTCTGCCTCAGATTGGTTTTGGAAAGATTAGTCCAACATTAGGCCAATCATTACACTTCCCTAAACGGAACCAAATCAATCCATGCAGTAGGGACGGGAATAACCAAATCACCTCCCCATGTGATATCTCAATACCTTGGTACCAATTTTTTTTATTTTTTTTTTATTAAAACTGCGATTCTGATCATGATTTTATCAATATCCTGATTCAATATTACATTTTCCCTGATTTTGGTACAATTTTAAAACTGTATAAAAAGATTAACAAATAATTAAATGTCACCCACTCTTTATAACATTAATTTTCAGACTTAAAAAAACAAGTACATCTTTCAAACAGTACAAACTAACTTCAAATACAAGAATGTAACATTTAACTGAGCAGCATGTATCTCTGTCATCCAGCAAATAATTAACAGATAATTCATGAATTATAAATAGTTCCGTCTACCTCCTGTAGCGTTATAAATAAGCGGCGACGTTTTACCTCCTCAAACGCCTCCAAAGTCTCAAAACTCAACTTGACAGTGAGTACGAATTGAGTGGCTGAGAGCACTTGCAACTAATTAGCGCTCTTGGTGTTTTGGGATTAGTGTAAGCATGTGCAGTAAGTGGGTTTGAGACTAAATTGCTCATAAAGTTTAAAGAAAAAGGCAGAACACTATTCATGGTCACTAGCCGATCAACCGTCTCATCTTTATTATAAATGTAAAAAATTCATAAAAATGAAATATATATATAATATAATTGATTAATTAATTGATTTTGTAGTCGCAATGTGGCAATACATGAATAAATGATTCCATTTTCCCCCCACATCTCTTTTATGTAGCACATGACTGAGCATCAATGAATCAGGGTGGAGATATAAGCTGGTATACGCAGTGCTGACTGAAAAATAAGTAGGAAGTAGGTATACTGTACACCATATACTTTCATATACTCTGCACTATAATGCTGGCTACAGTAGACCAAGGATCATAAAAAGTGAAAAAGAAGCTATTTACTTATTCATTGACAACTACATTATTCCTACTTTTAGGGTTTGGGTTGATTTTTTTTATCTTATTTGATATCAAAGATAATGTGCTGAAAAAAAAGGAAAAAAACGTAGATCAAATATCTTGGAAATATGGATATGGTTAAATTAAGATCTCACAAAAGTGCTGATAAAACTGAGGAAGATTTTTGAGGTTGGAATCTTATTTTAAAAATCCAAAATCAGCTAAGGAACCATAATCCTGCTGGATACCCCAGGTTCCATCCTTTATGAATGATACTTTTCTAGTTTTCTAGTTTTCTTTATAGATCAAAGAAAAGCAATCTTAACAGTCTTAAATTGTTGACTCATAAATCTCATAAAATCTTCAAAGTCACTTTACAACTTTAGAAATAAACCTTTCACAAATCATCGAGCATTACCCATAGAAGATTTATGAGTTATTGAAGATTTATTACTTATAAAAGATTTATGAATGCTTCAAATGACCAGATTCGTTTGTCATACATACTGTCTATGATTGATCGGTTTCTAGAAAGGGGAGCTATTTCATGTCACGTCATATAAAGAAGCATAAATAAAATGCTTAATGAGTAAACTAATATATGAGAGCAATAGAGAGAGAGAGAGAGAGGCAGAGTGTTCTCTCTTTAAGCACCTCTGCAATGCTTTGTTAAAATCTTCTGAGCTCTAAGTCCAAAAGGAATTAAAAAATTCATGGGATGCATTGACTGTGTCTTAGATGCTGACAGATGAAATTAATGTGCAGTGCATAGTAACGATTATTCTCTCTGTGTGTGTGTGTGTGTGTGTGTGTGTGTGTGTGTGTGTGTGTGTGTGTGTGTGTGTGTGTGTGTGTGTGTGTGCAGGATATCAAATAATAGGCTTTTTAACACACTGATAACCTTTATTGTTGTTAATCGGCTAATGTATTAACAATTCTGTCCCTTCAACACCACAAAAGAAGCTTATTTAGAGACAATCTCAGTGAGTTGTTCCCGAATATAGATACTGTAGACCACTCAATGGAAATGTTTTATAGTTGTCACATGCTTGCATATCAATAGTCTAATTAATATGTGATACTCATTTGACTTTTTGTAGTTTAAATCACCAGGCTGCTTAACTGCCGATTCCTACATTACCCATAATGCCACTGCTGATAATAGTGCAAACTGATATTCATTGATATAAAGAGTGTTGCTGCGGTGCTTTAGATTTTTACTGTCTAATTACTGTCCTTATCTAATGTCATTTATGATCAATGTATATATCACTAATTAACTGAGCCCAGAGTCTGCTGTCACTGGGTGCATGTTATATCATTTGTATTTAAAACTGATCATTTTTTTTCCTGCTGTTAAAACACTATTGCAATAATAATAATAATAATAATAATAATAATAATAATAATAATAAATTCCACCTATTTCATCTTCAATTTATTCCTAGCCACTTGAGCACAGTGAGTTGCATTCAACGTGCAAGATGGGTTTAAAGAAAGGCCAGTTTTCTTAGCCCTTTCTCCCATATTAAAATGTTCTTTTAAACTTGCTGAATTGAATCCAGAAGCATTAGGGCTTATGGTCAAATTAAGATCAAGGACCAATCTTTCTTTATCTCGGTCTTTCGCAGACGGAGACCTTTTCTACTATTAATTGGTTTAGACGAAAATCACTTAGAAAGACTTTGTACTTTAAGTGGATAATGAGGCCTTTTCTTGACAATGTGGAATTGATTCTTTGTTGTGGTTTTGCTTTTGTACTTTAGAGTTGAATGTCTCTATTAGCCTAATAAATGTTGCATAGATGGATGTTTTAGCTTTAAACATAACTATTATCATTAGATATTTACAATATGTTCAACTGTAATACAAAACAAGAACTAGTATATATTGTAAGCAGATGCTTTTCTTTTGCATACAGTAAGTAACATAACTGTTCGCTGTCTATTAGGCTAATATATAATAATCACAAGGAATACGTTTGGATGTTTAATTATGTGTTTAGTTTTATATAAAAGAAAAAGAAAAACTATGAATTTTTTCCAGTAATATTTAATAAGTATCCATTACTCCATCCAGTATTAATATTTTATTTAACTAAAGGCTTAACTATATACGGTAATGAAGTTGGTGTATTATATTAATGTCTCTTTAGAACAAGCAAGTTGTAAAGTAGTTTAAAAGTCAGTCAGCCCTTAAAAAAAAAAAGGCAATTGAATTAAAGGTTAAATTTTATTTTCACTAAAACACACTAAGATATGCAGATTAAAATCAAATTATATCATGTAAACCTTGTCAGCTGTCATCTTCATATGCTCAAAAAATGAGTTTGGTTTCCTGTAGCTTTAACATTAGGTATTACATCAATTTTATCAAAATAAATTAAAGTTTGTGAACATACTTAGTTCTATAACATACAGTACTAATTTTACTATTTACCATTTCTTACTGCTATTTTTTTATTTTTTATTATTATTCGACATATTTCTTTGAGTGAAAATATTTACTGAGTGGAAATTATGTCTTTAATTGAAATACGTTGAGACATTAATCTTTTTTTTTTCTCTGAATACTGTGTATACAGAACTCCTGTTTAATTACAAACCGAATTAATACTGCTCATGTCTATTTCTGTATAGCATATAGCTTTAAATGCAATATAGCTTTAATTAAAGCTCAACATTAAATGTCTAAAGAATTCAGTAAGCTTGCGGGGATTTAGGCGACTTGCTTAATGTGATTTTTGCAGGCAGACACCAAGAATATAAACTGCATAATTTCCGTATAATCTATGTACAATATATTTTCATGTTTCCCTGTTTGCCTTTCAGAAAATTTCAGAAATCAGCTACTGTGGCATCCAGCAGGTTTTCTCAGACCACTATACACATACTATGGTACACTGCCTCACACCATGTCTATACCGCTTTATCCTGCAAACAGGGTTATGGGGGTCCTCATACACATACTCATACAATCATTTACACGCGTCAGGCAATTTTGGGAAAACCAATTAGCCTATCCTGTGTGTCTTCGGACTGTGGGAGGAAACCAGAGTACCTGGAGGAAACCCGCCATGTATTAATTCTATGCATTCAGACCCAAGGCGGGAATCGAACCCGGCCTAGGGTGCACCTTAAATGTAAAATTGAGCAAACATTACAAAAAAGTAGCATTCATCAATTCTATCATATATTTATTTTCTTCCTAATAAATGATTGTGAGACCAAGTAGAGCTGTTTAAACCTGGGAGTTTTCATATCCATCACTATGTGTTGTTAATACCAGACATTAATTACCACTGAGTTAGCTACTGTATGAAGTACTTTGCGAGTACACTAAGCGGTAGTCAATTTATAAATTGTTAGCGATTTTAAAATATTACATGGATAATGCTGTTCTTTGTTTTTAGATTTAAAGCTAAAATGTCAGCGGACCTGTATGAGCTACAGTATATAATAACCTAATGTGGTATAGGTTTTTTAATCTGATACAGGAATCTTTTCTATATAAGATATTACTCAGAATAATAGATAAGTCATGTTCCTGCTTCAGGAAATTAAAAGAAGGCTGGCAGCTGGCCATCGTGTTATTACAGCAATGGCATTCGAGTCAATACAAAGGCCTCTATTTTAAGCGCACTGTTTTATCAATTACTCCACTAAAGAGCTTCCTATTTATACTCAGTCATACTTTAAAACAGCTACTGTCAAACTGATCAATTTTTATACCTACTACTATTTACTATTCACAGCCATGTGTTTTGCTTAATGTAGATGGTGTATCAGTGCTTAATAAAGAAGTGATGAACCGGTGCTGCGTTTTTAAACTCATTTATTGAAAATTGCAACCAAGCTGCATTTAGTTCATAATTCGTTTTAATTAGCTATGTTTCAAGTTGAACAACGAAAACATTGGAAAGATATACTTCCTTAGATATATTTACTCCTTAATGCCATTTCCTACCCATTCCTCTGTACATGCAGTCTTGAGTTCAACCTCGCTAACTTTTCATGTAACATTGTTATGGAAATATTTACTATACATACACAATAAAAGAGCATAAAATAGTTTATTTCCCTTTTATTAGCAAATTTTTCCTATTCTGTTTAGTCATAAATGTGAAGAAATACTCATTAAGATGCCATATTATTTAATAATGGTTTAATGCAGCCATTGATCCAAACAGTTTATATTAGAGATAATTACATTACATGTCCAGGAGAAATGTCTTTTATTTACTCCAAGTATTCAGGTAGCTCTCAGATTTACTCTTGTATTATGCCTTTCAACATTCTTCTTTTTTTTTTTTTTTTTTGGAAAAATTTCCACCATTGATGGAAACATCCAAGGAGTCTAACAATAATTATTTGCTTCAGATGTAAAATAGCATCGCTCATATGATATGATATGATATGATATATATCATATGATATATCATACGATATGTGAATAATTATTTGCTTTGTTGTGCTTTCAAGACATTTTTATTTAGTTAATATTATTGATCATTCTTGAGCTAACGAGGGAACAGGCCACATCTGGCCATGCAACTGCTTGTCAGTTGTTGTTTTCATTATTTTTTTATTACTCCTGAACAGTGAATGTCACACTTTTGTCAAGATCCTTGAATTAAAGATGAAAGACTTGACTTTGCCCACATCTTGAGTGTTTTTTTTTTTTTTCAAATTCATTGTGATGGTGTACAGAGGCCAAATGCCAAAAAAACTTTATTTTGTTCCAAAATTTATGGGCCTGACTGTAAAATGAGCTCATCTGATGAAATCAGCGCATCTGATGATTTATTAAAAGTATTTTTTTCCCCTCATATTTTTGCATGTACACACACACACACACACACTGGAGATTCATGAGGCTGTGAGGAAAATGAGGAGTTTTAGTAATAGGTCCCCTTTGAAGGTTTAATCTTCATTTTGCTATGTTTAATTTATTGTACATAATTATTCTTCACTGGTTCCTTTGCTGAAGGTGCTCTGAGGAATTCAGCTGTCTGTAGCAGTGATATGGCAGGAGCATGAGAGGCATGAATGTTCACGTCAGATTCAATCACACCGAGCAACACAGCTAACACTTTCGCTCATGGGATTGTCTTGTGTCAAAATGTGAATGATGACTGTTGGATTGCACTGTTTCATTGTTTCTTGTTCCTATTTATTATCTTTAGTCTCTGGTGTCATACCTGTTGTTTATTATAGGCCAAAAATATAGTAGCTTTATAAGATGTGTTGGACCCAGATTGGTGGAAAAAGCACCATTGCTGTTCTGTATCTTTGTACTGGACCTTGTTAGACAATGCTGTATAGTATATCAGTCAAGATCTAATTGCCACGCTGCCTCTAATTATTTAGCTGAATCTCACCCCCCATTTTTTTTTTTTTTTTTTGCAAAATGCCCTTATGTTTACATCACCCTAAAAAAAAAAAAAAAAACTCCTTATAAAATGGACTATAAATACACACACTTTATGCATATTTTACAGTACTCATAGCATTTTCCGCAATCTATACTTTCTGCATTCTAAACTGGGACAAAAATCATTTATTGAAGAGAGATGAAAATGAGTGCACCAAGCTTGTGGTTTACCTGAAATAAAACTACTAGTACATATTGAGTCAAATGATACATACGTCATTCTAAAGAGTTACGCTGCTTCGTCTAAGACGCATGGAGTTGACACATAATTTACAAATTCATAACATGTAGATGAAAGAGGAAGAACATCCTTGTCAGCTTCGGGGTTTAAACATCCAATCATGTGATGACAGGCCAACCAGCCCCGATGGTGTTTCAGCATTGCTAAGAAGGTACTTTATTTTCAAAGGGAAATGGAAATCATTTTGCACATCCGAATGAAATTAAATACAAATTCGCTGGAGACATTAATAGTTTCAGAAAATAAACAAATTCCATGAATCACACTGAATAAAATAATTAAATTGAACATTTAGTGAACTTTATATTATTATTATAATACATTGCGCCATGTGTATTCAATCTGAAAAGGTTTTTGGTTCAGCGAAATAATACTAAGCAATTTAAAATACATTAAACATAATCATATTTCAACAGAGATGGTTACAAATAATTAACCCTGCGTTGCTTGAGGTTCCACCTGTGCATTTGACTGTTTTGACTTTTCGTAGCCGTTTGTTTGTTTACATTATAAAGAATTTATTCAATTTCATTCAAATAGATTAATTATGCATGGTTGTGTCGTGGTTAGCACTGTAGCCTCACACATACAGGTTCGAAAGCTTGAGTCCTGCCTTCGTACTGTATGTGTGTGTGTGTGGAGTTTGCATGTTCCCTGCATGTTGCTTGCTGGGTTTCCCTGGGGTACTCGGGTAGGCTAATGGGCGTTTCCAAATTGTGCATAATCTGGGCAACATAATGTGTGACATAATGACATAATGCGTCTTCTTTCCCAGCTGTTTGTTCATCATAAAACCTGCATAAGATTACGAAATGTGCTACAATACCATGCCCGAGCCCCAAAACAAACCGACTGTCAGTCACATCGGCGATATGGCAGCTTACAGCTGTCATTCTGCCTCCGCTGCAGTTTTTAACTTGCGCCGCGACTGACAGGTGACGCTGCATTATTTCCTGATGGGTAACAGCAAAAAGTCCCCTGTGTACGCGAAGATGTCTCAAGAAGCAAGTGATTTCTGTTCTAATGCTGTTCACCAGACTAATGGCTGGATTTTGTAATGTAGTATATTTCTGGTTCTTGTTTTCCCTGGTCTTTGGAGAACTTTTCCCAGGGCCCACAGGACCTGTGTGAGAAAACGAGGAAGTAATTAAAATAGCTGAACGTGACTAGGTGTTAGTCTGAAAGGCTACTTAGTGGGCATTTAAATGTTTGTGTCTGTGTGTGCGTGCACATGGTTGTTGGGGACCAATCTCAGTGACACTGGTGCGCCTCTTTTAAGAGAAAAGGAAGAGAATAGCTGTCTGCTGCCAGTGGAAGAGAGTTTAGAGTTAACTGTTTTTTTTTTTTTTTGCTGTCGAGAAAATGGCACTTAGAACACTTTTAGAACACTTAAAAGATACGTGAGTGATTTGTGTACCGGAGACATGAGATACACCTGCAGGCTGTGTGAAGCTGTGTTCACTTTGTCTGGTACTCCTGTTATGTTATAACTTCAGGGGCCATTGACTAATACACAGCCGGTGGATGCAAGAACGGACACTATGCTGTGATTACCTGTGCTATGACCGCAAAACATCGTCATGCACTGAAATGAACTCTCCAGCGTCAAGGGTTTGATTCCTGCCCCGGATCTGCGTGCTGGGAGTTTGCATGTACTTCCCATGCTTGGCCGGTTTCCTCCGGGTTTTCCGGTTTCCTCCCAGAGTCCAAAGTAATGCAGAATAGGATAAATGCCGTTCTCAAAAAGTGTGGGGTGTGTGTGTGTGTGTGTGTGTGAGAGACTGCTCTCTGATGGATTGGCACCCTGTCTAGGGTGTACCCCACATCGTACCCGGAGGAAACCCACCATGCAAGGGCAGGGCTAGCCAAGTGGTTAAGGCATTGGACAACTGATCTACTACTAAGAATACTTGGTAGTTTGGACTGCTACCAAGTTGCTACTGTTGGGCTCTTGAGAGAGGCTCTTAACCCTCAACTGCTCAAGCATGATTTTTTGTCTGGATACAATGCTATAAATGTAAATGCCTTCTGGGAAAGGCTCCAGGCTTCCTGCAACCCTGCTACAGGATGAGCAGTAAAGAAAACGAATGAATGTATGTACAACGCCAGGCTGATTTAAGCATTGTGATAAAATTGTGGGAAGTTGCTTTATAAATCACACAACATTCACACAACCAAAATCATTTTTTGAAATCATAGTTCAGCATTTGTGCCTATCACCCTTTCGATAAAAAAGAGCAAAAAATGCTTCTTGCTTAATTTGAAAAAAAAAAAAAACAATAAAAAAAAATCTCAAATCTGTAATAATAGAGTTTGAGAGATTTTGCTGTCACATGCTTGATATGAAGCTCTGAACAATATACAGTAAATATGCAGTCATAGAAAATGATTCTTATGGCTGATATCTGTGGTAACAATGTGAGAGTAGTCATTGGCCTCTTTAGCTTCACATTGTTACTTCTGCACTGTTTATAACGACAATTTTAGCTCATGGTATTTATTGGGTCATATACAGTAGTAAATGTTCCCGCTCTGAATTGGTGAACATTCTCCATAGAAATGTGTGTGTGTTTTTTTTTTTTTTCTTCATTCAATGTCACACTGGAGACAAAACAAACAACAATTACAAAAAAAAAAAAAAAAAAAAAGGTCATTCAAATGCCGCATCCTCTTATGCACAATTAATCCATGACTTACAGTTAACTAAAGGGTACACTGACAGAAAACAAGGCAGTGTGTCACTTGTATGTAGGCTTCTCCCCAAACTTTAAAGTTCCTTATAAATATTTAAGTTCATATTTAGTTATTATTTAAAATACGTTCATATTCATGGAAGGAGCATCCACCGTTTACAACTGCTAATGTTTTGAAGATGTTCCATGACATTAAATGTGACTATACACAGATAAAAAAGCATGGTAAATATATATATATATATATATATATATATATATATATATATATATATATATATTTTTTTTTTTTTTTTTAATCATTCTGATTATGTTTTGCAATATACAGGGATTTAAAAAAAGGCTGCGTTGATAAAATTGTGAACAAAAAGTTAAGTATAACAATGTCCTTTTTACAATCTGCTCGAGAGGCGTGGCATTTTTATGTTTCTTATATAGAGGATTTTGTCTTGCATAAATTGAAGTTGCATGGGATTTTAGACTTCACTGGCACTAGGCATAAGAGAGAGAGAGAGAGAGAGAGAGAGAGAGAGAGAGAGAGAGAGCACTTTATCTTCCACTCTTGTCCTGCTGCTTCTGCTGCACACAGCCAGATAGTGTTGGATTCACTCGAATGGCTGAAACGGAGGCCTGGGATGGCCCAGATACACCCAGGGAGGAAAGACAGTGGGCAAACACTCAATGTTGCTTTTGTTGTTTTGGTGCTGGTGGCAGTGTGAGTGTGTGAGAATAATTCTGTATGCTGTTCTTTGGGCTATTTGTGGGAGAATATCATTATATAGTATATAAATTATAAGTACTTTAACACAAAGACAGACCGATGTGATATTTATTTCCCTTTAATTTCTTAGGAACGTAAATGGAGTGGGGTCTTGAATTTTTATTATGGTCCTCTGACAGCCTTATATGCACTAAAATTGATTTCTTTTTGAATCGTTTCTTAAGGATGGCGTGACACATCATGATGTTGTGGGTTCTTTCTTGTTTTTCTAGAAACCTTTGCCTAAAGCTTATATTGTTCTCTAACCTTAAATTAGTAAAGTTGTCACGAACGGAGACAGCAGGCACGGCATAAGAGTAGATAGTGGCAATTATTAAAAACGGCAAATAAAACAAAACCAAGCAGGAATCAGACGCTAGGAATGAACCTGAGATTTCACTACAAGGCAACTCAGGGGATGGGGGGGGGGGGGGGGGTGCAATTTGGTAATGCCAACTAGGCTAATCAGATGGGCAGATGTCTTTGGATTGTGGGAGGAAACCAGAACACCCAGAGGAAACCCTCTAAGCATGGGGAGAACAGCAATCTCCATGCACACAGACCCCAAGGTGGGAATTGAACCCAGACCCTGGAGGTTCAAGGCAACAGCGCTAACCACTAAGCGATTGTGCCGTCCAGACTCTAATCAACAAGCTGAAATTATTACATCTGAAAGAAGCACGAAGCAATAACTTGCAAACAAATTTATTTTCAAGTAAAACCAGCATGCCTACCAACAACCATGCCATGACAGTAAAAAAAAGAAAGTCACAGAAATTACATTTTCTCCCAGTCGGTTAGGTGTACTGTATATATTAACTAAAGTTCTCCACTTGTACCTACATGATTTTATGCATTGCACGAACTCCGACAGCCTGTGTTTTGCCGTACATGCAGGGCCGCTTCAGGTCTGGGGCCATATAATTAAAATTCCAACTGATAAGTGCTCGCAATTCACCTTAACAAGCAGTCGAAGTTCTATTGATTTTAATTAGGAGACCTGCTGGCAGAGTTTAACTTGTTTCTTTATGGCAGAGTGGCCAGCAAAAAAAGTCTGATCTGAATGTCCTGACAACCTATTTGTGCTTTTTTTCCCACCACTTGTGTAAATAGATGTTCTTTACAATTGCCATCGTGCTTGGAGATTTTGTGATGGTGTACGGGGACATGTGTGAGTGCAACCATGATGCATACTACCACAAGTAGCATTGTTTTTTTTTTTTTTTTAGTTTGTTTGTTAGTTTTACTTTTTAGAGTTGGTTAGATTTTTTTTAGACTTCTTTAATATTACAATAGGTGATAGGATCATGCACACACAAGGATCATTCATGCATTTGGGGAGCAATGGTATTGTAAAACCAATGTGACACAAATTGCTGAAAAAAAATGTCAATGCTGGCTATGATAGAAAGGTATCAGAACCCCCAGTGCATCACAGCCTGCAGGGTTCAGCAGACGAAGAGTTCAAGCTTGTTGATCCGGCCTCTAAATTCCCCAGATCTCGGTCCGATCCATCCAAAGAGTCTGCCGCTAACAACCCGGTGCCAGAGTTAAAGGCTCCGTGGATCCAAAGCCACCCTTCACAATATCGAGCATAATGTCAGGGCCGAACAGCCTGTTATGTGAGTAAACTCTAGTACTTGGGTTGAGCTTCACTGAGTTCCAGCAGTGCAGTAAATGTTTTAAGGGAGACTCTTTATACGTGCTTGTACAAGCGTGTATGTGTATGTATTAGATAAGTAGTTCATTTTTAATTAAGTCTTTTCCCCCTTCATTTGCTTCTATCTGCAATCAACCTAGATAGTCTAGACTTACTGAGCTGTTACCTCATTGATGTATTTTTCTCTGTGTAGGTTAATAGCTTTTAATACTAATATCATATCTGCTTCTCAGTCTTCAGTCTTATAATGGATAAGGTGACAGGTGTGAGGAAGGAGGCGTTTCCTAATTCACATAGTGATGCTATCGAGTTTTATCAGTAATAAAAATAGCACAGTTGCTCAGCTGGTTTATTGGACAGTTAGTTTTTGTATCAGGGTCGTCAGTGAGATGCCGAAAGTCTAATCACTTTGAGATAACAATCAGTGCCAAGTGGCACATCATCTGGTGTGAGTCTTCACTGGGTCATCATCTATTTTTATGTGTTTTTGTACACACAGTAATTACAGATGGGGCTCATATTATATATTAAGGCCATAATTTTTTTTAAATGAATTTTGATAAGCAAGAATGTAGTAACAAATGCTATGATGGCTATCCCAGGCTCTGATTGACGCTCTGTTCATTTATAAATTTTGTCAAAACCAAAATAACAGTGTCGTACATCTGTCAATGTGATGTCGTATGAAAAGTCTTAATAACAGTTATGCAGTAATATTCAAATCTTTAGCTCATCTTATTGGTATTTTTATGGTGATATCCTAATAGATTTGTCATATACTTATTCATTTAATCAATCAATCAGTTGATCAGTCACCAACTTTAGATAAACATTATGTCACGTGTCTGTTATAATAATACGCTATAATAAAAACAGACCTTGCTCTACCGTTGCTACAGCGTAGAAACCACGTCGTTGTTGTGCCATCTGTCTGTCATAGGGTATCAACAGTGTCAATTCAAATGTCTTCATTCTATTCTTATCCTAATTAACAGTTTATTGAAGACAGCTTGAACTCAAAACTTGAGGCTCATTTACATGGAAGTTGTTCAGGTACAGGACTTTGTTTGTGTGCATAAACATATTTCTGTCTTCTGACAGCTGTGAGCATTTATGTCACAATATAATTGAGATTTACAGTAAAAATAATTGCAAGGATTTGCTTAAGTTTCGATATAGGAGTGAAAAAAAAAAACATAAGGTGCAGGTGTTTTTCCTATAAATATCTATATATTGTGAAACAGGCTTGTTTCACTTTCAACAATGATTTAGTGGTAAGCACTGTGGTCTCGCATGTCCAAGGTTGAGGGTGCATGATGTTAGTGTGTTCTTCCCGTGCTTGGTGGGTTTCCTCTGGGTGCACCGGTTTCCTCCCACAGTCCAAAGACATGCAGAGTAGGCTAATTAATGTTTTCAAATTGCAATAGGGAGTGAGTGTGTTAATGTGTCAATCCCAATGGATTGACCTCCTGAGCAGAGTATACTTCATGCATCTGGAATAGGCTACAGCACTGTACAGCACAAGTGGAAAAAAAAAGTGTCATGTGTTCATCAAATGAA
>JAAGKR010000370.1:27500-45785 GCA_011419295.1 Clarias macrocephalus
CGGCAGCCTGCTGTGGTGAATTGTTCTTACACGTGGGTGCAGCTTTACGATCTGTATATCCACAGTGACGCAATGCTCAAGTGAATATTGACCAAACATTTTGGGTGGTTTTGTTAAATCTGGCAACACTGCCTAGTAATTGCCTCTCATACTGTTTAAGTGATGGAATGAAACTCATTATGAGCACACGGTGAATTGATAATTATCTAAATTGTTTGCACATAAAGAGTGTTTGGGGTAACAGTAATAGAATCCAATGTTAATTCTGTAAGATCTTTCGCACGGATGGCACCAAATGTAAGACAACAAAGACGAGGTCTTACAGGAAAAGGATCATTTTATTAGGAAAAATGAGGAAAAGGAAAGGGAATTTCAGGAGGAGGGAAGGAAAAAAAAAGGGAAGGAATGTAGTGAGGATGTGCCCGTGTACGTCCGTAGGCTGACAAATCATGATCCTGGCGAGGGATGGCGACGGGTAGAGTGCCAGTGTTGGCCCGTGTGGTGCATGTTCCTTAAAGTGGCTCCCATCACCGCCTCGGTTAACCGGCTTCTCCCAGATCTCCTTGGATGCGGCCACAGATAGGAGTCCGACATGACATCCGGCGGCTTTCCCAACTGGGAACGAGAACTTTAACGTTGAGCACAGCTGCTTTTTTCCTCTTGGGAAGGAGCATGGCAGCGTTGTGAAAGTTGGCTCTAGGCAAGAACGAAAGTGTCGCGAGAGCTTGTGCAATCTGTAGGGCTGTCCTTAAAGCGATGATCAAACATCTGCATTCAGCTCTTGCCTCTGAAGTCCCTGGGGCACATGATATCATGCCATTCGCATGCCGTTTTTCCGTATTTTTAGGGCTGCCTCTCTAGGCTTTACACTTCCAGACTTCGAGCTAAGCTCTTCGTCTTTTTTATAGTGCGGAGAAAGCCCAATATCCATTAAAGATGATGACCAACCAGCTGTGCCCAATCTAGCGGCCCTGCCCCATCGCAAACCTGCGGAAGGGGAGGCTGCCTACCTATTAAGTCTACTGAGTGTAATATGTAATATTATTTAAATTGCACTGCTTGATCATTTTTGCTCATCATGACTGGGCGAAGTCAACAGGAAGGTGTTCAGATTTTACAGCAAAGTACACTTGGTTAACGGGCCTCTCTTGGTCACCCATTCACTCTGCATTTGCTTTTCCAGACTGATCACAGATGACTTCTTTTTCACATTTTTATTCATATTCCAGACCTCACTTTCCTGTATTAGCTCAAGTAAAAGGCATGTTGCTCTGCTCCAAGCTGACATTTACAAGCGTATGGATGTGTCGCATTAACTCTGCTTTTATTGCACTGTAACTGCGGTGTCATTTTATTACTAGCGCTTCTCGGCACTAGCAGCAGATTCATCTGCACAGATTAATAAAAGCTCTCCGGTGTTGCGAGCTGTTATTTAAATGCAATGTTTAATTTACTGCTCCAGATCTTTGATCTGCACTGCGCTGACCCAGCAGGAGACACTTGCAATCAAGAGATAACACAATTAAAAAGTACAAAAAGTAAGAGCGGTGCGTGCGAGTGAAAGGGAGAGAGGGTCATTAATCCGTTCATTAGTAGCAGGGCATGTTGCCTCGCACCCGAAAAATTGAGTTTGACACTTTAAATTAGGCTTTGTGGACATGGAACATTTAGTTATGCTAATAATATTTCTATGCGCCACAGTTCCTTAATTAAAGTCCAATGATGATAATCCAAGTCAAGCATAATTGACATTATTGATATTTCAGGCGTTAATTGCAGGTCAATTGGGGTTTCGGAGGAAAAGCCTTGCGTCCGAGATACGCCGTCTCTTTCCATCATGTCTGGTATGTCATTACAAAATGATACATCAATTGCAAAGCCATGTGTTGATTTCGTATTCAAAGTTCCTGACTACACAAGCTAATCACACCATTATGTCTGCTAATGGCATTTGGTGTGCTGTTTCCTCCTTTACACCTGCTAGTTTGATCTTTCTTTCAGTACACGGATTTCACGGTTACATTCAGATTGTGTGGAGGTATGTGCACATTTATTCACTCACTCACTCATCATCTAAACCATTTTATCCTGTATTAAGGGTCGCTGAGGGCCTGGAGCCTATCACGGGTGACCTAGGGTATGAGGGGGGCTATTCCCTGGACCAGGTGCCAATCCATTGCAGGGCACACACATACAGTACCGTACTGTACTGTACACATTCACACTGAATTTGGTAACGCCAATTAACCTAATCTTCTTTCAGTCTTTGGGAGGAAACCAGAGTACCAGGGGGAAATCTACCAAGCACAGGGAGAACACGCAAACTCCATGCACACAGACCCCGAAACGGGAATCGAACTCAGACCCCACTATGCCGACCTTAAATTTTAATGCATTTAAAAAAAATATATTATTAATTTTTTCTGTTATTCATGAAGACAGAATAGTTGCTGGTGTGTGTTTGTGTGCTTTGTCAGTGCATCATGTGTGTAACCCCCTGCAGCCCATCAACCCATGTATATACAACCAGACAAGCAGACTCTTGGGAGCACACACACACATCCGTCTGTAGCAACTGAGCATGAGCTACAAATCCAGTTTTGTCCAATTTATGTCTCCCCCCCATCTCATTTTGCGTCCTGCCCTCTTTTTTGGCACTGCGACTCCAGATGACCAGAACCATCTGCTCTCCATCTTGCAAGGAGTAGGCCCGAGGTACATAACCCCGCACTTCATTTTTCTTTTCTTTTTTTCTTTCTTTATTTTTTTTCACAACTCAGACCTTCATCTTCCTCTCGAGTAGCAAATCTTCCCCTCTGGCTTCGCAGAACCACTGGGACAGTTTGTAGAAACAGCCTTGCTGTGAGGATGACATGACGGAACAGGTCAAGGGGAACTGCAAATTCTTATGTTGCATATTTTTTTGTCTTTCTTTCTTTCTTTCTTTTTCACACTCTGACACTTTTTCCAGCATTTTACCATATTTAGATTCTAAAGCATAGTCTCTGGAGCCATGGCTAGCAGTGTGACTCAGTGGAAGGGTGTATTTGTCAGTACAGTTTAAAGCAAAGTTTAATGGCAGACCCTGACAAGGGAGACTGATGGGAGATATGCAAATGAGGACAGTCACCTTGGCCTGCGCAGTCCCCAATTTGGAGACGAGGCAACACCTGAGGGCTGGAAATAACCACGATTATATAAAACGCCTCTGAGGAAGGTTACGGGTAGCAACCATGACTAATAGTTTCCCCATCCTCTGGTAGTCTTTTTTACTTTACTTTTTTTTTTTTCCTTTTAATTTGTTGAGCATTTGTAAGAAACATGCGTCCGTGTTTAATGCTAATCAATTTGCTCTTAATCTGATTTACTGAACATTGTATATTCCTGCATAATTTCGCATGCAAGATTGTATTATCTTAAGTCTCTTCACTTTTGAGAAAGAATGATTCTTTTTGTCGCTAAGGATCCCTTTAATGGTAAAGTAAATAAGATACATCCCATTAGTACAATCTACAATCATCTCTTCTTTTAATGCGATGTGTTTCGTGTAAAAACGTAATAATCATCGGATCGTAGCAGCCCATGGTATTGGGCAAATATCTCAACTCAAACTATCAACAAGATAACCTTTTTCACCGCGCCATTATTTATTTAACCAAAATTAGGCCTTAAAAAAAAAGTGTAGGCAATACAAGTACCCTCTTGCTTCTACAGGATTTAAGAAGCCAGGTGCTGCTAATCATCAACCCTTGATTAATCAATCATTACCAGGTATGCATACCTCTATAAAAGCAGATGGTTACTGGTCTGGACTATTTAGGTGTGTGTTAATGCAATTCCAGAGGGAAAACATAAGCAATGGTCTTGAAGAAGCAATTGTTACTGCACATCAATCTGGAAGAGGTTATAAAACCACTTTTAAACTATTTGAAGTTCAACGTTTTACAGTAAAAAAGATTATTCAAGTGGAAAGCATTCAAGACAGAGATGCCAATCTTCTCTGGAAAAAAACATCTTAGACCCTACACGCCTCACTGAGCAAATTTTTGTATGTGCACAAAAGTCGCATATGAATCTAACATATTTACATCAGCCATATTATGAAAGCCCAGGTTGCGCTCTACATATATAAGGGAAATGTATTACCTACTACTGTATATTGGTAAAGATTTGAAGCCTAGTGCCATGTTTCGCCAAAAACAAGCAGCATGTCAGCAGAAAAAAACCTCATATCCACTGTAAAGCTTGGCGTGGAGGGGTGAAAATTTGGCCTTGTTTTGCAGCAAGGAACCTGGGCACCTTGCGGTCACTATAAGTACACCAGTGTGTTGAAGAGAGAAATTTGAGGCCATCTGTATGACACCGAAAGCTTTGTCAGAATAGGGCTGGTCATGCAACAGGACAATGATCCAAAGCACACCAGTACATTTATATCAGAATGGCTGAAAAACAAAAGAATGAAGGTTTTGGGAAGGCCTAATCAAAGTTCAGACCTCAACCCAATTGAAATGCTCCAAAACCTCAATAAACGAAAGCAATATTATGAAGAAGAATTGACCAACATTTCTCCTCAGCATTGCAACGATGCAACAAAACTAATAAATTCACACAGGAAATGATTAAGTTATTGCCATTGAAAGTGGATCTACAAGCTATTGAATCATGGGGGTATTTCCCTTTTTTCCCCATAAATTTTGTTAAATAAATAATGCATGGTAAAATAAAAAGCTTACTATATACTCCTTATAGTATAAGTTGCCTTATACTATGAATCCCCATGGACAGATGATTGACAATATACAGTATCCAAAAAACATAGAATTAAAAGAGGGGGTACTAACTTTTGAACACGTCTGTATTTAATGTGCTTAATACAACAATGCTAACATTATTCTCATTAATTAAATGAGTACAATAATATAGTAACAAGAAAAGTTTTGTTTCTGAACCTTTGCCCAACAGAACATTTGAAGTTGGTTTTGATATTAGTGACTGACTGACTTGTTTAGCAGTTAATGAGGCTTTGATAAAATTTCATTAAAAAGTGACCCACCAGACAGGATAAAGACCTCGACTTGAAAACATGATTAAATAAAAATTTATTTGTCACATACACAAATCATACACAGTACGATATGCAGTGAAATGCTTATAAACTTATAAAATGCTTATAAACCTCTACTCATTTGGGCAAATTTGTATTCTCTGATTCACAAGGTTGTTGGTTG
This sequence comes from Clarias macrocephalus, assembly GCA_011419295.1. Taxonomy (NCBI): domain Eukaryota; kingdom Metazoa; phylum Chordata; class Actinopteri; order Siluriformes; family Clariidae; genus Clarias; species Clarias macrocephalus. The sequence goes on from JAAGKR010000370.1 coordinate 32,729, forward strand.
ATGGCCTGCCCTGAGTGGTTGAAATGTGTTCAAAAAATTCTAGGAGAACATTCAAGACAAGAAAAGGATGTTTACACACAAGGATGAGAACATGCGATTTGAATGCTGTTCAAACATCATCATTAAAGTAACAAAGCGATCTGGGATAATGTCATAGAAGCTTTGTGCTAAAGTAGAGAAATGATGTTGCAAAACCTAAAACATGCACAAGCAATCTGTTTACAAGAGACATAAGCTGCATGCCCGGTGTGTAGGAAGCTGTTGGTTATACAGTGCATACAGTCCCTGTACTGTGATGGGTAGCTGTCGTGTGAAACTAAGACTGGAGAGGATGACGATACTGTAAACGGAACTTGTTTGTATTGTTGATGATGTGTTTTTCATGATAATGATAATTATTTTCAACAATCTTTGTAATTAAATGTTTTTGTGTGTAACAAAACAACATGTTTTCCTTGATCTAATTTGCTGCTATTATTTGCAGTTAAAGCAAAATTAAAAAGCATGAATTTGCTACATTTAAGAAATATATATTATTTAACCAGCTACAAACACAAAATGCAGGCTGATTTTATCCATTGAGAAAAAAACTACGGGAGGTAAAGTTGTAGAGTTTTGAAAAATCACACAATGTTTATACTTGAATAACCCAAACAACTGTGCTTTTTAAGACCCGTCTGACTGAAAGAAAACATGCACAAAATATTCTCAATCAGTTTGCAATTTACCCTGCTTCATTTGGAAAAACAGCATAAAATGGATTTAACTCATTTTGCTGTCAAACTGTTCATACATGTGACAAATGAAAAAAAATATATATATATATATATAGTACAGACCAAAAGTTTGGACACACCTTCTCATTCAAAGAGTTTGAATTTGTATTATGGAAAGAAAAAAGCAGCTAAGTGAAGAAAAACGAGTGGCCATCATTACTTTAAGAAATGAAGGTCAGTCAGTCCAAAAAACTGGGAAAACTTTGAAAGTGTCCCCAAGTGCAGTCACAAAAACCATCAAGAGCTACAAAGAAACTGGCTCACATGCGGACCGCCCCAGGAAAGGAAGACCAAGAGTCGCCTCTGCTGCGGAGGATAAGTTCATCCGAGTCACCAGCCTCAGAAATCGCAGGTTAACAGCAGCTCAGATCAGAGAGCAGGTCAATGCCACACAGAGTTCTAGCAGCAGACACGTCTCTACATCTCAGACACACACACACACACACACACACACACACACACACACACACACACATTATATATATATATATACACACATAGTTAATATATAAGTTGGTGTTTTGCGCCAAAGTCTTCTACAGTACAGTAGTTCAATAGGGGTAAGATCTCAAATACCCTGTGGTTGGGGACAGAGACCACTCCTGTCAGCATAGAAATGTTTCATCATTGAACAAACATGGTCAGTCAGAATAACGTAGTATTGATTTGTTGTGACCCTTCTCTCGAAGGGGACGGTGTTCATATATATAGCTTGCTAGTATATGACATAAGACAAATGCCAGCTCAACCAAAGTAAACGAAAAATGCTGGTCAATCCAAAGATCCATCATGGCACAATCAGATCTGAAACAGTTATACTATCCTTTGAGCTTTGTAAGCACAGGAGTGATGCACACTGAAGTAATTGCTGAAAAGTCTCTTTTTTTTATTACTTTTATTGTTTTAAGCTATTGCATAGCCATTTTGGACATCATAAATGTGTCAGATATTTTTGTTTTGACAAGAATATTGAATTAAAGTGAATATATTTCTCGTACGAGTAATCATAACATTTATTAAATTACTTATTAATATGTTTCTTTGCAGCAGGTTGAGCAAAAAAATTAAGAAAATGATAAAAAAAAACATGTTTAGCAAATGTATTGTGTATTTTAGTAAAAGAAAAGAAAAAAAAAAAGTTAAGGAAGAGATTGAGCCACAGGAATAATCCTTCCAGGCAACTCAAACAAGTTCATATATGATTTATTGTAATGCCTGATACTTTACAATCTCTCCCAAAGGCCTGAATTCTGCTTCTTGTATTTTACAGGTGATTCTGATCCTGACCAAGCTTTATGACTTCCATTTGGGCAGCGTCACTGAAAGCTCCCTATGGAGGTAAGAGATACGTCTCTCTATCCTCACTTACTTTTTCCTCAGTCTCACGGTCCCCTTGGTCTTTTCTTCTCTGTCTACAGCAGCACCTTCCGCTGAGTCTGGATAGTTTCTTGGCTGTTGTTCTGCAGCTCTCTGTAGTTAAATACGGTGAACAAGTCATTAGATATCCTCTGGGGGGAAAATAACAGACAGAGAGAAAAACAGAGAAAACAGATTAGGCTCCGACTACCGGAGCAGCCGAAATAGCAACGGGAGTCAAAAAGTCATTGATGTCGCTCAGTGTTCTCCAGCCGAGTGTTATTTCCAAATTCCAGGACAGAGAAGAGCTTCTTCTTTTTTTTCTTTTTTTTTCTGTGTTAGATTCATTATCTCTAATAGGCCGGATTATATTTCTAGCATAACTTAATGAAGACAATGCATGTAAGCGTGTCCCCACTATTACCTTATTACAAATGCGTATGAATTCATACAAAACAATCTGCACATTGGGGAGACGATTAGGGTTGAATTATGTATAATATCGAGAGGTCTTAATGATGTCATAGAAATGGTGTTGGGGAAACACAAACAGACACAGGTAATAAGATGCTATTGTATACTTGTGATCCAAGTATTTTGTTTCCTGTGACTAGAAACTTTAATAGAACGTTATAACCATTTTCATCACAAAAACAAAAAAAACAAACAAAAAAAAAATTGAACGTCTGGGCTGGAAAGTAATAAGTTCTTATGTGTCTTTATTACAATAACTGGGCCTTAAAACATTTTTGATATATAGTATGGTGAAAAGCCACCTCAGATGATACAATGTAGATTCAATGAAATGAATCAGAAATGTTTTACTGTTACAAGCTACAAAATGAATAAAGTAAAATTTTCAAAACATGAACTACAGCAGCGACCTCATTTCCCCTCTCGTCTGTTCCAACCACTCAGCATTCAGCATCACCAGTATCATCATTGGACTGATCATCTGCCATCATCTGCACCTGTATGAACCTCACTGGTTCATACCTTAAAGTTAGATGTTTTTCTTTTAATGCTTGACTAATTCATGTGTCAGCGTTTGGCTTAACAATGATGAAAACATTGCTCAGAAACTAGTCAGTCAGATATTAGGACTGAACTGAAGAATGAGTAGACAAAACTTGCAAAAATTGCCATGAGAGAGGAAAAAAACTAATCCTCAAAACTACACAAATACAAGAAAGTCTGGCTCTTTGGAAGCAAAATATCAATAAATGAGGGACGGTGCATTCCTGTAGATGCTAAAAATGAAACCTTTTTGATACATTTATCTTTGACATATATATGGGAGCACAGCCCTGTTCCCACATTTACATCAACCACCTATGTTAGTGTGGGAAAGCAAGTGAGTAGGCCTGGAAGTTCTCATTTTTCAGTGAGAACAGGGTTTATACATTACACAGACATGTTTATTTTCCTGTCGTGTCGCAGGTCATCTCTGTATTATGAGACGTCTGAAAACTCTTTCTCGTGTCAGTGGAGTGAAAGTTTAATGGCTCTCGTCCAGACGCTGATTTTATAGCAGAATGCCACCGTAGATATCCAAGAGGTCATGCATTTATTTTTTTTTTTCTGTTTTGTTGTCAGATATATAGTATATAATAAATAACCTGGGATGATATACTGTATGAGACATTAATAAGATATGAATATGTTAAAACACATCTGAGCGAACTTCTGACTCTTGGAAAAAGAAAAAATAGAATATAAAACCTAGAAAGTTTGATTAAAAACAGTTTTACTCTTCGAGTAAAAACTCAGCTATACTCTGAGGAGCAAGGCTGCCTATAGAGCAGAGGTTATTAAGCCAGGTACAGTAGTATGAGCTCCATAACACACATACTAGGCTTGTGCAGTAGTTCCGCTATCTGAGATGCATGCACTGTATAGTAGATGCTCCCTGGTGTTGTACAGGACTGGCCTGAAGATGAAATGATACCTTCAGTTTAACGCTTCTCTTTGGAACCGAATGAAAACACATTATTCGGATTTAACAGATAATAAGTACGCGCTCATCAGATAGAAATATAGATAACTATAAAGGGCAAGACCGATTGTACTTGTACCTCCATGCAAGTGAAACGCCATATTGAAAATGAAGCTCATAGGAGAAAGAAATAGTACATTTGTTTACATGGACAGTGCATTTACAGCATTTGTTCTTTGCCTGATTCAGGTCATAATCAGCATCCTTGGTGAAGAAATGATGCTGCAATGGCTACAGCTTCCTTAGGTCCTTATGAAGAAAAAATGGGTGAATACATTATAAAATACAATTTTTTTTTTTTTTTTGGACGGTGTGGTTGTCATTCTTATAGTTTAGGCGACGCCCACACCGGACCATCTATCGCCACACCCACGTATTCAATCACTTATTTATTTTACTACATATTGACATTAAGAATGAATTAATTCAGAATGAACAAAAGCCAGACCTCAAATCCATGTGCACAATGTTTACATAACCTTGTATATCTTATTTGCAAATATTAATTTATTCTAAGCTGTTGTTTGCATATTGCTGAATGCCAAGGTACGAGCAATGTCACCGCACTTAATTACTCTTCATTTAATCAAGTGAAGACTCCTATTACATTGGGGTATTAAGTGTTTAGTGGAACAGCGGAGTGCTTCATACACGTGTGTGTTCGAGCCAGGAATACAGAATTTACTTGACTTATTTCCTTAAATTTTAGCCTCCTGATATTTGAAAGTGTTACTGTATGTTGATGAACTCAGGTTGAATTATTTAACTTATGAGAAATTATTTTATGATAATTCAAATAATATTGTGCTTTACTGAATATAATGTAGGCAATGTCTGGATTTAAGGAACAATAATCAACGTTGAACAGCAAGTTACCAGAGAGCAGTTTAATCAAACAGTGTTCTCAGTTAATATTAGGTAGCTAAATGCAATTTAGTCAATTTTCTTTGTTAAATAATGCCTAATTTGCATTAACAGTGTTACATACGAATAAATAGCTAAGGATACCAAACATGATTGGATGGAAGTTAGAACACCATTGTGGTAAAACACAGTGTAATGCATACAGTATACACTAAACAAATCAGTTAATGCTCAGAATACCTTCATATTTTGCTTCCAAAGAGTCAGACTTTCTTGTATTCTTTATGAGGAAAAGTTCTCCAAGCATCCTGAAGAACAATTTTTGGCTCTCATTTTCTCTCCAGTCCCTGTGCCTGACCAATTTCAGAGGAATGTTTTTGTTTGTTAATCCATGACAAAGTTAATCAGGTCAGTGATTAGTATCCTCATGATGCTGAGTGGCTGGAACAGACGAGAGGGGAAATGAGGTTGCTGCTGAGGTTGTTACTAAATTTATTTATTTTTATTGTATCTTTAGGCACTTTGCATTTTTATGAGGGCTGGCTCAAGACCTTTGAAACATACTGTATACACACACGTATATATTATACGAAAACTGTGCTTCATTGTAAATAACTGAAAGATTTTTATTATTATTATTTATTTATCTTTTTTTTTTAAATACACTTCAACCAGCTTTTGCTTGGAGAACATTATTTTGAGGTCAACATCCCAACCAGGCTTTTATTACTCCTTTGATATTCTTTAGATTAGGCTGATCTCATACATACTCATGTTTGTACCCTAACTGGCCGGTTTTGTTACATGATACCACAAAACACATTCTCCTTCAGAGACATCTTCTTGATACTGGAGTTTACAGCATCAAAAATGCCATTATTGGTCTATATAATCCCACAACAATTATGCTTCTATCTGAATTTGACTGCAAATCCCACCAAAACATTTTGTGTAACACTTTCTATAAAGCCAGTATTCATAAACCTTTATGGGTGTCATTCTTATAGGAATGTTATGGGGTGATAATACGCTCTATAAAATGCTTGCAACGCAATAAGTCTATAAGATTATTACTGAAAACATTTCCACGTTCAATGATAATGAGCTATAGACAGATAGATAGAAAGTGTTAGTGCAGTCCACGATTTTAGTAAGAAAGTAAGCAGGTGCTTTGCTTTACGTTAAACCTTAGAAATCCAGACCCACACTCCAGGCAGCCTGAGTGCCATAAAGCCCCTCAAATCCTCTCTGTGCGTGCAGCTGGAGCCGCAATGCATCATAGTGATGTCTGGCACAGCCCTGAGATTCCGTATTGACAAAACGAGGGCAGCCATGATAATATTCAGCTTTCCACAAATTAGGTCTGCTGGGACTCGCTCGGCCTTCTTCTGCTGTTCCAACTCAGAAACACAGTTTGTGTTGAAGAACAGTTGAACTCTATTCGCCTCATGGTTTCAAAATGTGTCTTTTACTGTCCATTGTTCTTCATACCTGCCATCCTGTTAATTGAGATCACTGTTATGTTAGGTTAACATACGTCCTGCGTGGCCTGAGAAAGTTGTAGCAGCCTTGCATTGTCTAGACAGATGCTGACTTTTAGAGAAAGGTCAGAGGAGTCCCGCCAGCCTGAGAGTTCCAAAAACTGACATGTCCATTATAATGAACGGTGTGACCTTAAACGGCGGAGACAGATCAGTCGTTTTGGTGCGTGGAATTAAATATGTATGGCTCTGTCTTGGTATGTTAGTCAATATGTGTGAAACAAGTTCTTAATTAAATCTGTTACACCAATCAGCCATAACATTAACATGGTAATATTGATTATCAAATATATCTCCTGCCTGACACCACAGTACACCACCAGAGGTCTTGTGTAGTCATGCCTTGATGGACCAAAGCTGCCAGGGGAACCCACACAATACTGGTCTTAATGTTTTGCGCTGTGAGGTTGTGGCTGATATGTAATGAACGAATTTTATTTTCAGTTTTTATATATATTTTTTAGATTAGCTGAATTATATGCTTTAGTTTGAATTTGTTAAATTAATGAAGAAAGAAAAATGAAAAAGTTGATCAGCTTGTCCGATTACTAAAAAAATAAAGTAATTAAATTATGTCCCGAATAAATAAAGAAATGAAGAAATGAAACCCTAAAGAACAGTTATCTGCTTTAAATATTTTCCTGTTTGGGAAAGGTTGCAACTTTATCTCTAACTGTAAGTGCTGACAGTAAGAACTAACACTAGAGTCTCTAAAAAAAAAAAAAAAAAAACTTATTAATTTGTTACTGTCAATCAACATTCTTTTTTAACAGTGCTTTTTTAAAAATAAAGTAACATATTAAATTTTGACATTATTATAAACCCTTCATTTAAAAGCACATTATTGTTAGAGCTGTTGCTATGGAAAATTAAGCAACAGTTACAGACCATTTAGAATTGGTATGAATGCAAAAACATTTCTGGATTTCAATTAAAATAAAGTACAACAAATTCTTAGCTTTTATTATAAGAAAACATGTGAGTAAGCACACGAGTAAGTGAGTACATGAGTGAGGAAGAAAGAAAGAGAATAAATAAAGAAATAAACAAGTTTAGTTTTTCCTTCTTTTATTATTTTTTTTCTTGCTCTAAAATACATTATTAACTTTTCTAGACATATTTTCAGTCAGGTGTGTTAGAGCAGAGGGGAAAAAAAAGGCAGAGCACAAATGAATTGAAAGGTTTGGCATAAAACAAAGACAAAACCAAGCAAGTTGCAGATGATAAAGGTTCGAGGTTTTATTAATAATATGTTCAATGCAATGTAAAAAAAAATAATAAAATGAAAAATAAACAAACAAAAAAGCGAGCACACACACAAAAAAAATTATATTAAATAAACCAAAAACAAACCAAAAAATTATGAATTTTGTCCAATATATATATTGTTATTCAGTCCCTTCTTGTCATAGACACTGCTCTGGAATGTGTTTATCTGATAATTAACATTAATGTGCCAAGCCATTAGAAACTGTTGGAGCGCTGTCTTGAGGGTTAGAAGAAGAGGTTTGGAAAATCCAACAGTCGTCTGTCTTTTAGTCATTAGCTAAGAATCTTAGTCATGCGTTATGACCCTAATTATTTCAGTGTAATTAGCAAAACACTAGCCTGTGGGAAAAATGAAGTCGGTGTTAGTGATTATGTTGGCAATGAAGATCTATGCTGATAGGCTTGGAGAAAGTTAAATAAGAATAGTTAAGTTTACAGTCTGTATTCGAAGTTTGTGTAAAAACTAATATTTTATTTTCACATTTTCAATGAGGATTTCCTTAGCAGCGAGTTCAGCGCTTCAAAGGGCTCCACACAGATAGCGTGTAACTCCATGTGGAAATAGCATTACTGCATTTTACATTGTAGTATTACAATTTTTAAAAAGCCATGTATTTGTTACTCCAGCTCAGTTTTTAAATGATCTTTTTTAGTTACATTTAATGATTAAATGCAAATTCATAGCAAATGCATATTAGCATTTTTAACTATATATACAGTGTGTGTGTGTGTGTGTGTGTGTGTGTGTGTGTGTGTGTGTGTGTGTGTGTGTGTATAAATATATATAATTATTTATGTGCATTTCTTCACAATCTTACAACTACACAACAGTTTGAGTAAGTATACAGCTTTTAGCTGTTTTCAGTGCCATTTAATTAAATCATTTGAACAGATAACACATTTGCTGTATTATCTCATACATGTTAATATAAAGGATACATACAATATTAATATTTTGGGTGAATCCAAATGCAAAAATAAGTAAGGGTGAATGTTTGTTTGTTTGTTTGTTTACATAATTTTTCCTATCAAACTTGTATCATATTTTAATGTAGATCATATTTAAGCAACATCACACGATTGGGAGTGCTGTTGTGCTGAATATTGCCACTGTGAGGTGGTTATTGAGTCCAGAATACATTACAGCCGTGCTGATATTCAGCACAACAGCACAACACTGAGTGTGATATTGCTTTTATACAACAGTTCCACAAATGCAATTCGTTATCAACAGATTATGATTTGTTTGTTTATTTAGCCAGTTATTCCGCTCCACCAATACATATCTTTCTATGACTGACGGAACTGATTGGCAGAGTTGGTGACCCAGTTAGTGTACTGTAATTAACAGAAGACTCTTACCGATAATATGTAGACAGAAATTTAGGAAAATAAACAAGGGACGGGATGGACAGTCCTGTAAATCTTTGTATGTTTCTCTTTATATTTCCACTTATTCTGCTTTAAGATAACTGGTTCTGGAGTTAAACCCCAAATAATGTTAAATATAAATCTAGTGTGCTATGTATGGTGTACAATCACTTGTTCCACACACCCTGTAGTGCCCTTGATCGGGGTTTAGAGAGGGGTTCACCATGAATAGAACAATTGAGAATGTCTTAATAAGGAGACAAAGTGTCTAAAAAGACACAACATTACCAAATGTGTTTTCTTGCTAAAACTGTGTGCTAAAATAGCATTTAATGGAAGGCTCTGTATATTATGCTCTATATCACCAGTCATATGCCTTTCGTCCAATCAGATTACGTAATATAAAATATCACATTGTCGCATCATATCCTGACCGGTTTGCTTGTTTCTTTAATTCTTTCTTATGATGTTTTTGTTGTATATATATATATTTTTTATTTGGTAAGAGAAAGAAATAATACAACAATATGCTTCTAAATAATTCACTACATTTCTATTACATTTTCTATCTTTTTTGTTTGTTGTGATGTATCCGACAGTATCACCGGCATTTTCATTGCGGAAAACATAATTTGTTCTAGAGGTTCATATACTATATACAGTATATATTAGTACCATGTTGATGGGAAGATTTCATTTCGAGGAGGATGTTTATGGCTTTTGAGCTAGAGTTTTATTATACTCTCAATATTTAAGCATTTGCAAGAGTGTATGTGTAAACAAGAAAACAATAACAAATCGTTCATATATTAATCTTCAGTACGTGCTTCATATTGGTCAGTGTTGCGGTGGACCCTGGGAACACTGGGCTGGAGAATTCGCTTTGGATGTGACACCAGTTAAATTTTCACTCCACACACACACACACACACACACACACACACACACACACACACACACACACACACACACACACACACACACACACTAGGAGCAATTTAAATGTAAAATTCAAATGACTGTCAAAGCTAAGAGGTAAGACTAACAGTAAAAATACAGTGCGAGCCACAGATAAGGAAACTAAATATACAGCTTACTCAGTCTTACTCAGAACCGAACTAAGGATAGTGGTGTAATGCAATGCATTGCAATGCAACTGGCTGTATCTGTTTAGTTCTCCAAACATTCATATCCTTGTCATCGTTCAGAAAGACTTCTATAACTGAAATTATAACAAGAAATTGCATAGCATAACTTTTTTCAGCTCCTGGACAAGATGTTTTAGGGAACTTTATATCCTCAATCTACAAGGTGGGTGAAAAGTAACTAGGCATTAACAAGTTTGTCCATATGGTATGTCCATTGTTCTAATACAAATTTATTGAAACAAATTTTACTGCACTTTATTACACAGGAAAACGAAAGCAAATAGTTAAATTCCAACACGGGCACCGGTGGCGTCAACCACCTTCTGAAGAAAGTCATTTGGGATATTGCTGAGAACCTCCAGAATCCGTATCTCCAAGTCCTCCAGTGTGCGAGGCTTTGTCCCCGGTGAAAAAAAACAACATGGAGAGAGATCTGGACTTTTTCGAGGCCATTCATGAGCCAGAGTCCTGGAAAATGCTGGACTAACCATGCCCATGGGGTGGTGCATCATGGGGTGATGCCCCAGTGATAATACAAGTTCTATAGCCATTAAATATTGCCTAGTTTATTTTTACCCACCCTGTATTATGGCTCAACAAGTTACTGAATGTTTCAAAATAATTATGTCTTTCCAAAATGTGACACTGGAATAAAGAAGAGTATTCATGACAAAAACATACTTAAGGTAGAGACAATTCCTGGAGAAATTGTGAATCAGGAGTGCATGGATGCCTCACTTTTCCTGAGCTAAACAATGAAATTGGCTCCTTTCTAATGTCATAGGGCTCCTGAGAAATGTCCATTCACCTTTCCTTGGTGTGTCATATGTGTGTGCTTACGTGAGTGGAGGGGGAGGGGTTAAGCCCAGTTGTCTTAGCAACGTCTCTCTTAGCATGGCTCGGCCCTTTAGTTCCAGTGAAAGGAACTCTCAATGCTTCAGCATACCAAGACATTTTGGACAATTTCATTCTCCCAACTTTGTGGGAACAGTTTGGGGACGGGCACTTACTCTTCCAACATGACTGCGCACCGGTGCACAAAGCAAAGTCCATAAAGACATGGAGGAGCGAGTTTGATTGGCTTGCACAGAGTCCTGACCTCAACCCGATAGAGTAACTTTGGGACGAATTACAGCGGAGACTGCGACTTCTCGTCCAACATCAGTGTCTGACCTCACGAATGCCTTCCCAGTAGAGCTGAAGCGGTTAAAGTTGCAAACATTATATGACACCCTATGGATTAAGAATCGGATGTTACTAAAGTTCATATGCATGTGAAGTCAGGCGGGTGAATACTTTTGGCGATATCTTGCAAGAGCATAATTTGTTTTGAAGCAGTTGGGAGACCTGGGAGGGAACGTACAAAACCGGAAGAGATTTTAAGAAGCGACCGTCTAGTTTTTTTGGCTGGAGGAAAATGTTAAGATTTGATAACAACATTAGTCCTCCTTTTTTATTAAATTGACTTTAGTTTTCAGGTTTGCATTTTCGAAAGGTCAGAAATTTAGCCAGACAGAATATAGTAATCTAATCTGAAGCTGAGATGCACTCAGAGTGAAGCTGTGAGTCAGAATGGGGTCCTTGAAGCAGCATAACATTTTAATGCCTGTATAACTCTACAGGAATTAATTAAATGATTATTTTTGGAGCCCCCTGCAGAGATATGCTGCCCCGTGCATAGGACATGTGGAGCGGCCAAGTTATGAATAAATCAGCATTGTGTGTGCACAGCTGTTAACCGGATTCCCATGTAAAGACTGTGAAAATGAAGAAAAATGTTTCTCCTTTGTCCAATGCCCGAGCCATTTCAGATCTTTTTATGAAGTAATCGAGATGTAGATGGAGGTTGGAAGTTTGCTGAACCCTAGGAAATCTCCCCGGGGTTACCCTGTAGATTTTTGCCTTTCAAGTGCTGCATGAAAGAAAGAAACCTGCATGTGCAAGGCTTTTTAGGTTTCCTTCTGCAGGATTCTTGTCTCGATGCACATTTCCAAGAATATAAATTAAATCAAAGAATGTATCTCATTGGTATTTGCTATAACATTAGACACATGATCTGTTCCATCAGGTTAATGTGTTTGTATTCATTCTCACTAAAGATAAAAGTGTATTATCTATAGTGTATTATTTACTGCATTGTATATGTGCCTCACTGAAGGTAGAGCTTCATCTGTTTGATGTCGAACTTGTATTTTCCGGATCATTGTTCTGAGTATGATACAGCTCCATATCAGTGTCATGCTGGTATCGCAGTCAAATTACAGAATTCTATTAAACGGAACAGTGTTCTTTACTGAGATGCTGAGAGGCAGGCGGAACGTAGTTTAAGAAAGTCTTTATGTTTTCTGTAAAAGAAAAATTAGGGTAAGCCCTTCAGTGCTCTGGGCTGCAAGGACAAAATCAAGTGATGCAGAGAGCTCTAGTGTCGTCTTATTTCAGCAAACAATCACGTTTCGTTCAGGTGAAATAGCCTATTTTTAAACCAACATTTTGTTATTATTATTATTATTATTATTATTATTATTATTACTTATTTATTATCTATACTGTTTTATCCTGTATACAGGGTCGCTGGGGGTCTGGAGTCTCCTGTTAGGGCACAAGGCGGGGTACGTCCTGGACGGGGTGCCAATCCATCGCAGGGCAAACACACACACACACACACACACACACACACACACACACACACACACACACACACACACACACACACACACACACACACACACACACACA
>JAAGKR010000370.1:45805-185268 GCA_011419295.1 Clarias macrocephalus
GTGTCGTCTTATTTCAGCAAACAATCACGTTTCGTTCAGGTGAAATAGCCTATTTTTAAACCAACATTTTGTTATTATTATTATTATTATTATTATTACTTATTTATTATCTATACTGTTTTATCCTGTATACAGGGTCGCTGGGGGTCTGGAGTCTCCTGTTAGGGCACAAGGCGGGGTACGTCCTGGACGGGGTGCCAATCCATCGCAGGGCAAACACACACACACACACACACACACACACACACACACACACACACTCTCATTCACTATTTGGGAAGCGAATCAGCCTAATTTGTATGTTTTTGGATTGTGGGAGGAAACCGGAGTACCTGGAGGAAACCCACCAAGCACCGGGAGAATATGCACAAAGACCTGAGGTGGGAATCGAACCTGTAACCTGGAGGTGCAAGAGTGACAGGGCCAACCACTAAGCTATTATTATTATTAGTAGTAGTAGTAGTAGTAAGGCGGCATGGTGGTGTAGTGGTTAGCACTGCTGCCTTGCACCTCGAGGGTCCGGGTTCGCTTCCCGTCTCTGTGTGCATGAAGTTTGCATGTTCCCCCCTGGCTTTGTGGGTTTCCTTCCACAGTCCTAAGATTAAGCTAATTACTTTTTCCCATAGTGTGTGCCCTGAGATGGATTGGCACTCTATCCTGGGTGTACCCTGCCTCCTGGGATAGGCTCCAGGTCGATGAGTGAGTGATTATTATTATTAGTAGTAGTATTCATTTACATCATATTTATACTGAGAGCATACTTTGAGTTTTCAGCATGAGACTTATTTAATTGCAGTGAGTAAAAACATATATTTTTACCATTCGAATTTGCACTCACACCACATAACACAAATGTGTCCCCACAAACACGTCTATAGTGTCTATAATCCTTAGTGAATCTTTGTTTTTATTTGTCTTTTGCTATATAGAAATGTTCCATCCAGAGATAAATCCCAGAGAGACATGGGAATTTAGGAAAAATGGGTATTTTTAAGCTCTTTGTTTTTTTTTTTTTTTTACACAAGGTAACGCAAGCTCGACACACAAACGCATACTACGTGTGAACCTCCCACGCTTATTTTCCTCCACCTTGCTGGGCTTCTCCCGCTGGGGTCGTCCAGAGGCGATTGCTGAAAGTCTTTCAAGTCGCATCGTTTCAGCCATGCCAGATGCCTTGATATTTCACAGGTCAGTGCACAGAACAGCACTAAGGCCTTTTAGAGCAGGACTTACCTGATGTCTGTGACCTTTTCGAGGACTTAAAATTCACCTGCAAGCGAGCGTGAGAGAGGAGGAAAAAAAACAATGTGACAATTGATTTCCTCTGAGACGCTTTCATGTTTTGGGTTTGGGATATAACTGTCTCGCCATTTATTGTTGCTCAGCCTGCAATTGCTGGGAATTTCTTAATAATAATAATAATAATAATAATAATAATAATATTTAATTTTTTTTTATACAAAATAACTTGAATGCTGTAATCCTATTTAAACTTGGGAATTAATAACTGCTACTTGCCATATAAACTGCAAACCTTTCTAAACTGCATGCTGATCAGGAGGTCCCCTGGTTGGACCCGTGAGCAAAGTCCTTCACCCCCAAGTCTTTAGATACAATTGGTTGTCATGATGCCACAGAAATTATGGCCATCTCTCCAGGTTGTAGAGTAACCCTCGCTGGGAGTGCCAGAGGGCACAACCTTATCCCCTATTTCTCCACCCCTGATTTGTGCTGCCAAAACAGTTCTGCTCCTTCAAGACAAGGACTCCACAAGACTTTTAAAGTTGGTTCACCAAAACATTAGCAGCATATCTTTCAATTCCTGTGAGTTGCAAAGTACAGTAGGGCCCCTGTGGTTCAGAATAGTTGTTGCAACACGCAGATGATCAATCAGATTAAGATTTGGAGGTCAATTCAGGAACTCTAACTCTTTGGCATGTTCCTCAAACTATTCCTCAAAAATGTAAGCATTGTCTGAAAGATTGTTTGTTTAGGTACTGTAGGTGATTAAAAAAAAAAAAAAAAACATTCATGCAAATGCCAGGACTTAACTGCTTCTCTTGGTGGGCATTCTTCTTTTAGTGCGTCTTGTTGCCATCTCTTCTCCAGGTAAATGATACACACACACACACACACACTCAGCCAACCACATGATGTAAAAAGAAAGTGAGACCAGGCCACCCTCTTTCTGTGCTTAATAATCCAGTTCTGATACTCATTGTTTTCCAGTAGCACAGAATCAGGCCAGACAGTCTAGTCTTCACTACCCGTACACATCAGTGACCCTTGATGCACATCACCTCTATCAGTGGGTTCACTGGTTATCCTTACCTGAATAACTTTTGGTAGACCACTGCATACTGGAAACAGTTGTTTTGGAGATGCACTGAACCAACCAGCCATATATCACAATCTGTGCATGTCAAAATTGCTCAGGTTCTTCCTCTTGCCCTCTTTACCTACTTTCAACATAACACCTCAGAGAACTGACTGTTCATTTGCTGCCCCACTCTATGACAGGTGCCATTGTAACGAGATATCAATGTTATTAACGTCGCCTGTCAGTTTTAATGTCATGACTGATGAGTGGATATACACTAGTTATTAACTTGGGGCATAAAGATCTTGAGCCTACCATCCAAATTCCCTTCATGAGATTGCTGTACGTGGATAATTCTCAATTCCCCTAGTAATACCTTTAGGCCACATTTTGCAATTCACCCATTTTGTTATTTAGCCAAGCTTCATTAAACACTCCTTAAATTACTACCTTTTTAATTAAAGTTGTGTGCGGCTTCCCATTGTGTGATAGAGCCCTCTAATTTAGCTCCTGTCACAACAGCAAATGGTGAACTTCATCAGATGCTCTATGAGGAAGACAGTATGGAAATTGCGAGACATTTCCAATCCAAAGACTGTCAAGAAGCACTTGTTTTTGCTTTAGCTGCAATCCTGATAAAACCTCATCAACCTGCCAGATGAGGCGGTGATGAAGGAAGAGGGTTTTCATTTGTGGGGACTAGAGCATGTTTGTATTATGGGTAATTACGGCTATTGGGTGTGTGAGACGAAAGACATTGCGATAATCTTTTCCAAATTATGGGCTTTTTCTTTTAAACATAATAATTCTTTATGCCTTATGGATTGCATTTAAAGCTGCCACCTTATAGAAGTTCCAAAGTTACATCAATATTTGCAGATGGAAATCTGTAATTATTATATACATCACTGCAAATTTGGTTTCATTCTATGATAGGCTAAGTAGTGAACCATTTGCTTCAAAAGAGGCTCACTTGAACTAAGTGTTATTTTTAACTATTCATGAAATTCAGTTTCCTAGATAAATAATGTCTCTTTTTAAGATGGTGCTTCGTGTTGATAAAAAAATATTTATTGATAAATATTGTCATATATACAGTATATATATATAAAAATAAAAAAATTTAAAAAACCCATGGTGGCTTAGCATTTACCACTAGTGCCTTGCACCTCCAGGGTTTGGGATTCAAATCTTGCCTTCAGACTTTGTGTGTTGAGCTTGCATGTTCTCCTTCTGCTTGGCAGGTTCCCTCTGGGTATTCTGGTTGCTAATCCAAAAGACATGCAGTGTAGGATGATTGACTGATTTCTAAATTGCCTAAAGTGTATGATTGGGTATGTGAGTGTGTGTGTGTTTGTGATCTGTGATAGGTTGGCACCCCATCCAGAGCATACCTTGCCTTGTGACCCGAGTTCCCGGAGGTTCCAGGGCCTCCAGGGTATTTGCATGTGGTGGTACGGTGACTTGAGTGGTTAGCACTGTTCCCTTGCACCTCCAGGTTCTGGGTTCGATCCCTGCCTCTGGTCTGTGTGCATGGAGTTTGCATGTTCTCTCTGTGCTTGGTGGGTTTCCTCTGGGCACTCTGGTTTCCACAGTCCAACAGCATGCAGATTAGGCTGAATGGCATTACCAAAATGCTCATAATGTGTGAATGAGTATGTGAGTCCTGTGATGGATTGGCAACCTATCCAGGGTGTACCACATGCCCTGAGCCACCTGGGATAGGTTCTAGGCCTCCTGAGACTGTGTATACAGAACAAAGTGGTATAGATGATGAGTGAGTGAGAGAGTATGCATATACTGTAGGCATGTATTGGTTATAATATTAAATTAAGTGGCATTAAGCTGATATTGGGCAAGAACTGATAAGAACCATAAAATGTCTTGCTGAGGTTGCAAATACGATCTGATACATGATCATATCCTCATTTGTTTCTGTTCGTCATTATTACTGCACCCAGCTTTAACTAGCTAAATAGGGTTTTGGCTGTAAACAAATAATTGGGTTAGCACAGAGACAAAGGAGTTTTCATTTTCCTACATAATTTATTCAGCCTTAGAATTGTATATAAACTAAATAATGGGGGAAGACAAAGCTTTTGACAATTCTGAGCAGTCTTCTAGTTTTAGTTCCTTTGTTGTTTTCCATCTGTTTCCTTCTAGTTTCTAATCTGTTGATGTAGTTCGCCAGTTTTGACTCTTGCTTGTCTCTCTAGATTTCGATCATGCATTTGCCCATACCGACTCTGTCAGCTTGTGTTTTGACTACTGTGTGCATATCGACTATGAAGAGTCAGGCTTTGAGTCTTAACTCGACCGCTTAGCTCTAGGCTTGCATTATTTTCTCTGTAATTTTTAGGTAAGCAGTACATGAAAGCTTCCTCTTCACATGGATACTACTCGTCTCCTGGATCTATACAGCATCCTGCCTCAAGAGTGATTTTATCATGAGGATTCAAAGAAATTCACAATGTTTTAGTTGCAAGAATGAATCCAAAATGCTGTAAAAATATTCATTTACATGGTTCTTACCATGGTGAGACTTTGTGATTTTAAACCCTCACAGCAGGTCAAGTAAATGAAAAATGTATTCTAAACCCCAAGCTGTTCATCTATGATATATAGTGTAGCTAGAAATATACGGAAAAAATATTGCCAACACACCAATCAGCAATAATTGAAAATAATTAACATCATAACCATCCAGGTTTTAGGTTCCCCTTGTGTAACAGTGGTGTGTGTAATTCAAGGGTGTACAAACTGACACTTACTAAGCGCCCGTAATCGTTCAAAATTAATGTTGTGTTTCAAAACCTGGACCCCGGAGCACATATCAGATTGCAGTGAGAGTCTTGAGGAAAGTATTTTTCTACATTTCAATGAAGAGATGAGGAAAGTTGTTTTTTTTATTCTTTGTGCTCTCTCTCTCTTTCGCTCTCCCTCACACACACACACACACACACACACACACACACACAAAAACACACAAAAATGGACTGCTGCGACAGAGAAAAGAAAACTTCTCAAATCCTTGTCAGAATATTTCCTCCTCAGTGAGAAAGCCACTCAAGTTAAAAGTTTAGCGAAATGGTTCTGGCAGCCGACTGTTCAGGGAGAAAGCAACAGATAACTGGAAGGGGAAAAGAGAGAAAGGAAGGATGGAAGTCAGGTTCTTTCAGAGAAATCTCCTTTGTCACTGCTCCACTGTCACCGTTAGGAAGCAGAGCGGCAACAAAATGTTCGATTCGGCTTAAAAGTAGACATCAATCACAGTGTAAGGCCTGCTATTAAATTCATCCCTTCTGACATGGATGTGTATGTGTAGGTGATTTGTAATGGGATACAAAAAGAATTTAAAGTGAGGCATGTGCGCAAAAGAAAAAAAATAAATAAATGTCTTTTCTTTTTTTTCTTTTTTTTTTTACTTGTTGCTAATGTTCTTACAGGTACTTGTCTGCATGGGAGCATTTCCAAATAAAATTCTAAACAATAATTAAACAAGTGAATGTGTTAGAATGAACAGTAGGAATACATCAAATATATCTATATATACACATTGCATAGTATTTATTTATTACTGTACCTTCCATCGTTTATTACCTTCCATGGAAGAGTCGGACTGCTTGAATAAATTCTTCTTCAGCACTTTCCAAAAATTCTCAATACTGTTAAGGTCTGGACTCCAATGTGGCAGCCAATCCAAATTCAAATTTTATTTGTCACATACACAGTATCATATGCAGTGAAATGCTTAAATGACCGCCCGTGACCTTAAAAAAGATTATTAATAGGAAATAAAATATATAAAAACTTTAGCTAGGGAAAATATAGCTATAGTTATAATAATAGTTTATTATAGTGTGTGAAGTTTATAATTATATTATAACTGTGAAGTTTATTATATACAACTATATAGTGTCCATGAATGTCCAGAATGAGTGCAAATCTGATGCTTCCTGAGACACTCTTTCAAAATTTGAGCCCGATGAATCCTGGCATTGTCAGTTCGGAATGTTCCCGTGCCCTCAGGGTAGAAAAAAACAATTCATGTAATAACCTGATCATTCAGTACTGTATATTCAGATACTCAGCTGACCTCATTATTTGGGCACATAATGTTGCTAAACCTAGAAATTACCAAAAGAAACAAGCTCAGATCATAACATCTCCCCCACAGGCTTGTACCGTAGGCACTAGGCATAATGAATACAACTCTTCTCTTACCCTCATGCACCAGAGTAGATCTAGACATTGTCCCAATGTTCCACAGTTCATTCTTTATCCTGCCTAGCAAACTGAAGCCTTTTTTTTTTCTTAATTAGCCTTGCTAACAAGTTCCTTTCTTAAGGCTACACAGCTGTTTAGTCCCAATCCCTTGAGTTCTCTTTGCATTGTCTGAGTGGACACATTCTTTCTCACACTGTTAAACATATTTAATTTCACTGAGAATTTAAGTGATCACCCATCACGTTTATTCAGGAAGTTTTTCCGACACCATTTCTTCCTCGAAGATTATGGTTCACCACTATGTTTCCTGGTCTAAATAATACGTTTTACAGCTCTTTACCCAGCTTTAGTAGTTTTAACAATCTCCGTAGTTGTTTTCTTTTCTTGGTGCAGTCCAATAATCGGACTTTTCTGAAACAGAGCTCATTGCATCAGTTAGGGTTAAATAACATGTAGCCAACTGAACCATATTAATCAGTTACAGTAACTACAGTAATTATCCAATGGAGGGCTTTTATATAAAATTGTTCAACCAAGTAGAATCCCAAACAGGGACCAAGGTTTTCCCACCTATTACTGGTTTATTAGGGAAGCAGTGTTTAAGATTATGATCTTTTTTATATGAACATTGATGCCTACAAGCGCTAGTGTCACAGTTGTCAGATGGGTTGATATACAGTAAGCTTACTGTAACGTTTGATAAAAACCAAAGTTGGAATGTTTGTCAGAAACATACACAGGGTAAGCACGCAGGGAAAAGTTGACTTGAAAAGATGGCAAAATGATGCAAATAGTAGAAATCAATGCACAAGTTGTTTGAAGATAAATGGGAAATGGGTGTGTTAGCATTGAGGTGAGTGTGAGCGTTGTAAAGGCCGGATTTGGATCAGTTGGATTGAAAACGGGTTGAGAAACAGAGCCTCATGATTTAGTGGTGGAACCAGTTGTGACAGCTAGTTTATGTAAAGTGACATGTATTTTCCCTTGAAGTACCGAGGTTGCATCAGTGCTTCAAGGTGGGAAGTTTCTAGTCAAATTCTGTTTCCCACTGATAAGGCACAGTGAGCTTCTTTCCCTTTGCAGGCTTACCATGAGATGATCAGCCAGAAAGAAACTGGGCAAGGTTGTAGCAGTGCGATGTATCAAGCTTGTACATTCAGTTTGGGGAAATTCGAGTTCGAATCCAGACAATGCCGCATCCATCCATAGCTGGGAGCCAAGACGGCAAAATTGGCCGTGCTCTCTGCGTAGGAGAGACAGCCTACTGTTGTCTCCAATGTCAGTCACAATGAAACTAGCCAATCATAATCACGATTTAAAGAGACCAGTTGTTCTGTTCACTTTATGTGTTACACTGCCCTGTGATGCAGCATGAGCAGCAGTTTAAAAAGGTGCACTTTGCTCTTATCACTAGTCTTAGTGGAACCTTTGAGTCACTTGTTGGTACTGGTTGGCCAGTGGGTACAAATTTTATATATATAAGCACCATATCTATGGATACATAGATTTTAATGCTGATCATTTTTCATGTTTGCATAAATTATTTAGCCACAATAGTAATAAGGATAGCTACAGATTAGATGTATATAGATTAGAGGCAAATTTATATAGATAGTAGGAGAGAGGATTGAATTAACCAGACAGGACATACTGTTCATCAATCAAGTGGATTTAGGACAAAAAATGAATCCTTCATCCTGTATATCCCTCAGATGTCACCTTGTATCTGATGCTCCTCTCCTGAGGGAACAACTCCCGCACAGATGGCCCGGAAATATGTTGGCAACATGCTGGGACAACTGTCCGTATCCTCCTCCCTCCTTGCCTCTCCCCATCTAGTTGCCTCTCTCCACATCCCCGTGCTTTCAATAATTCACACTCAACTGTTCTGCCTGATCTGTGATCCTGCGTCAGAGCAGAAAACACTTAACCCAAACCATCAGCCCAAAAGGCACCTAACCTGTCCCAACCATGTAGGCTCTTCATCATGGTCGAGATGACAGCTCGTCCTCCCACTTCTCCATCCCTTCATCAGTTCCATGAATTTATCATGCTGAAAGAGACAGGACAAGGTCCTGAGGTGAACGTGGTGTGAGTCATGATTTTAACCCTTAGTCAGTCGTGGTCAGCGTGTCGGCTAGTCTGTGCTGCCATTGTCTGTCTTTTTAGACGTGACCTAAAAAGCTGCCTGAACTCATGCAAGAGTAATAGTGCCTGGAAGGGGACTTAAAGTTTTATACTTTTTTTTTTTTTGGTTAGGTATTAATTTTTGAAAGAAAGATTTTCATAACCACCAAGACCATTTGCAAAAAAAAAAAAAAAAAAAAAGATGAAAATGTGTGAGAGCTTGACATTAAATGATCAAAAGATCATATTTGGAAAATGTATATGTATATCGGTAAAGAGAATAGTCCATTTTGCTAAAATTAGACTGTTATTTTTAAATGTTATTGAGAAATGTTAAGAATGTTATGTATAAAGATTATTATTTTTTTATTTTTTATAGGCAATCAGAAGGCACATCATCTAAAGCATCTCACAGGAAATTTACCTTAACCAAATCTCATAAAGTGTTTAGATCTTTACTTTAAAGATAGCATAGAGGACTGCCAAAAGCTCATAGACTTATTGAATTTAAAACACTTGGCTACGGCTTGGGATTTTCTCACAAAATGTCAGCATGCTGTGCAATTTGAAGGTATGGATCACTCACTCATTCATTCATTGTTTTTACCCCTTAATACTGAATACAGTTTGGTTGGGAGGGTGGCCTGGAGACTATCCCAGGAGACTTAGGGCACAAGGTGGGGTTTACCCTGGGCAGGATGTCAATCCATTGCAGGACACACAAACAAGCAATTTGGGAACACTGATTAGCCTAAACTGCATATCTGCAAACTGTGGGAATCGAACCCAGACCCTGGAGGTGCAAGGCGACAGTGCTAGCCACTAGTGGCTTAGTGGTTAGCAAAGTTTTGAGTTTTGCCTTCAGGTTTCTCTGTGTGTAGAGTTTGCACGTTTTCCCTGTGCTTGGTGGCTTTCCTCCAGGTACTCTGGTTTCCTCCCATAGTCCAAAGACATGCAAAATAGGCTGTGTGCTTGTGGCCTCCAATGGATTAGACCAACAGAGATCACTATAAACAGTGATTTACTGTACAGTGGTGTACACACCTAAAAACATATTAAACCAGAGATATGGGTTCCCACAGGGCTCTGAAGTAGGTTTCAAGAGATAAAAAATAAATAAATAAAATAAAATAAAATTCACAGTTTGGTCCGATCAGAAAATGAGGCGCATCACGTTGAACAAACATAATTAACCACTTGAAAACGAGTGCCAAACACATTTCACTGAAAAGTACACTTTGTCCATTTCTCTCTCACCAATTCTCACTCAATTTTGCACAAAACTGTTGCTCCTCACTGGGTAACACTGGGCGACAAATGACCCGTTTTCACCTTTTCAGCCAGGAAAAGTGATGCACCATTTTTCACAATATCTCCAGGAAATGTCTCCTCTTTTTCTACTTATTCTTAGGTGGCATTATGGGCATTGTGCTTAGCACTGGAGCCTCACACCACCAATGCTGAGAGTTTGATTCCCATTTGAATGTGTGGAGCTGGCTTGTTCTCCCCACGCTTATTTTATGTTATTTTTTTGTATTTTGTATTTTATCCTGCCGACCTCACATACAGTGCATAGTAGTTCTGGAGGTTCTGCGCTACTCCTTTGTAAATAGAGGGCTAGAAGAGTCAGGGTTAAGGACCTACACCTGGGTGAGATTTCCAACACCACCATTCATTTTTCATTTCCCCCATATTTCTTTAACTTTTTTTTTTCTTTTATTATTTCTATGTCCAGTGTTTGCAGTGCACAGACCTGGTCACTACACTATATTTGTCCTAAAGACGTTGTCAGCCTGAACATCTCCCTACTCTGACACGGACCCCAGCTACTACTCGGGGACTACACATAACCTGCTTTCAATTGTTTCCTTCTCGAAATAAGTGTTTCGTATTTTCTCTCTCTCGGTACCCGTTTTTCATTTCATGTGGTCATCTCAAGGGTGACAGGGAAGAAATACCGCATATAGGTAGAATTGTGTGAGAATCAGTGTCTCTCTCTCGCATTGTCTCTCGTTCAAACACAATCAAGCCTTCATTTCCTCCAGACACCTGCACAATCCCACCTACTAACCTTAATGTGTCAATTCTCCAAAGTCATTTTCAACCATGCTTCAATGGACTCAGTTATTAGAATTGATACAACTTGTGAGTGTATGTCTTGGGCTTGGTTATATGTGTGTTGCTTTCCAGGGATGTAACAGAATACAAGTACGATATTCCAAATCAACAAATATCGCATTCTAAACAGATACAAATACAGATTTTCCGCCTTATTTGTTAGTGTGAGCATACTGTACATATGTGGTGTACTTAAATATCAGGCATACGTCAGTGCCTCACTGTACAGTACGTGCGTACGCTCAAACGCATTGGGTGTAGCTGCTGTGCCTGGATACAGTTACGATAACCACTGACAGCATGTTTCTGTCCTCGCTGAGATAAGCTATGCTAGGGGTGGTGATTAAATTTATAGTTGCCTGCCTTTACTTTAGACATCATGGTTAGAGATGTATCTTCTCCTGCCTCCTTTCTCACTATCTGCACCTCTCATCTCGCTCACCTCCAGATACTTTAGTGGCTTCATCACAGAATAGACTTTCATAGTCCTCATAAAACTTTCAGCCTCGTGTCTGTTATCTAGGCACAGACACCTTAGCGAGACGGAAAAGAATGCCCTGGTTTTAAGGGGACTTTGGGAATATAACAGTGAATACGTTAACATTTAATTTGGTTATTAAAGTCTTTTTATTCATGTTATTCATGTTTTTTTGCCTGGATTTTTTTGCTTCTCCAAAAATACCTGATTACAGCTAAAAAGTTGCATTCGTACCTCTGAAGTCCAGAAATGCCTCAGGCTGTTGTTTTCATGTTCACATTTGCTATGAGGTTGCAGCTAATGATTCCTTCTGATGACTCTTTCAAGCAGATCATCATTTTGCAAGGAACACAGCATACCGTAGTACAACACTGCAGCAACACTCCTTCACTCTTTCACTCCTTAACTGAATGTTCTTTGCACTTCACATTGTGGAAACTGGATATCTATGCACAGCTTTTGCCTTATTTCTCGGCACGACTTACGTTTATTTTCAGATTTGCCATAAGCACAAGGTATGGAGACTGAAATAGTTCGATTAGAAGCGAGTCAAATTTATTCATAACAAGGTAATAGGTGGTTTGCACATGCCGTCACGTTGCAGTGTCCTGTGGCACAAACTGAAGCACGAATACAACATTAAAATGAAAATGCATGAGGGTGTGTTTACGGTTCCTCAAATCAATCAAACAAAGAATCCACCAGTAGCCTTTTTGAGGTCTATAGGTAGATGGACATATGAGGGATTGAAATAAACGACACTAAAATAAACAGGAAAAAAATCTATATAAAATATAAAGAGAATATAAAAAGTGATATTTGATCCTGGAAACCTGATCAATGCATAGCAACAATAACGGACCACAAAGAGAAACTGTATTTTGCATAGTTCAAGAGAAACAGGTAACCATAAACAAGCCTTCAGCTTGATTGACAGCTCAAACAGCCAATCAGAGCATGGTATGAGGAGAAGGGTATGATTAAGTAGAGTAACACATGATGCCCAATCTTGTGTAGAACATGCGAAGGAAAGTAAGTTACATATATACTACTGTATTTATACAGTGCCATGAAAAAGTATTTGTCCTTGTCTGCTTTTTATTATTATGATTATTAGCGTTTTTGTCATGCTTAAATGATTGAGATCATAAAACAAATTTTAGTATTACATAAAAAGATAATCCGAGTAAATAATATAGCCGTCCAAACCTATAGAAAAGAAATTTCCCAAGTTGAACTTTTTGGAACGTGTGTGTCACTTTTCATCTGGCATAAAACTAACAGTTAACTTTGCAGCTTCAGGACCTGGACGACTTTCCATAAATTGATTTAACCATGAATTCTGCGCTTCACCAGAAAATACTACAGGAGAATGTCTGGCCATCAGTTCGTGACCTGAAGCTCAAGCGCACTTACTGTAACTCATGCAGCAGGACAATGATCCGAAACACACCAGCTTGTTCAAATCTAAACAGCTAAAAACATTTATTAATTAATTAATTGATTAAGGCTTTGGAGTGAGTTCAACAAAGTCTGGTCTTAAATCTGATTGAGATGCTTAAACTGGCCGCTTATGCTTGAACAATCCTCCAATGTGGCTGAATTTAAACAATTATGTAAAAGTAGATTGAGCCAAAATTCCACTACAGCGATATGCAAGACTCATTGCCAGTTATCTGAAACTCTTGATTGCATTTCTTGATTCTTGATTTTCCCCTTAATAAATGAAAAAAAAAAGAAAAGAAAATCATATAAAAACTGTACTGTGTATTTACATGCATTATCTTTGTGCAATATTAAAATTTTGTTGATGCCATATTCCAGGAATATTATGTTTTTTATGGATTTTTCGATATCTTACAATATTTAAATGATTGAAAATCTATTTTAAAAATTAAATGATTCCTCTAGGCATTAGTCACCCTTTATTTTGGTAATATTCCCCTGCTGCCTGTGGAACCGTTGTCTTCCTCTATTTCTCACCCAATCCTCTCTCTACTCGTCTCCAAACTCCAGATATTCATCCAGATGAGCTTATACCCAGATGTTTGATTTGGGTCAGGGCCTGGAGCTTGGTGTCTGATTAATCTGTACTGCTCCCTGCAGCTCTAATCAGTGAACTAGACATCATATATTAGATTGGAAGTTCCACTATTGTTCCCTCGTTGATCTACTTGACCCTCATCAATAGGACAGAGTGTGCATGTGTGTGTAGATCACAGAAGATTGTCATTCACATTGCATTCTGATTGTCAGGAAACTTTTGTGCCCTGCTGTTGTTGAAATGAGTCCAGCGTACTCTTTCAAAGAGCGTTGTGAATTGTGCTAGTCTGAATCAACAAAAATCACAGCTGTGAGGATTTTTTTTTTCATTTATTTATTTATTTATTTATTTATTTATTTATTTTAACAATTCTGAACATAAAATAGTTGATGTTTGTGTGGGTTGCCTATGTAAGATTTGGATCTCTTTTGTGCAAGGTGAGATAACAAAAACAGGTTTACAAATGTGTGGGAGGGAGAAAATTTCAGCTGAAAGTTTTCATGCTTTGTGGCTCTCTATGATGTCCTTTCTGTATAATCTGCCATCTGGTTTCTTGAAAAAAAAAAAAAAAAAACAGAAATGTGATTTCGGGATTTCTCATCAACAACTCTTTCCATCAATATCTGTCTCCTCCTCAGACTTTGTTTCTTTTGGTTCTACCCTGTGTTCCTTGTGTGCCAGGAGGTACAATTATTTTTGACAACGATACATAATACACCTGTATCATGTCATGGAGTCATGCAATATGCCCCATGCCATCAGAGGAAACGAAACCCCATAGATATGATAACCTGGTCATTCTGTACATTCAGGGCGTCAGCTGACTTCATTTTATTGCCACATACTGTATTGCTGAGCCCAGACCTGACCTGAAGTAAAGCAAACCCAGATCATAACACCTGTACACGCCTCCAGAGGCTTGTACAATGGGCACGATGCTTGATCGCTTCGTGAACTTCCCTTCTTACCCTGATGTACCGGTCGCTCTGGAATAGGGTGGATCTGAACTCACCAGACCACATGACCCCTTTTCCACTGCACTAAAGTCCGATCTTTAAGCTCTGTAGCAAATCTAACATTTTTTTCTGATAAGTTTTCTTATGGCCACACAGCTGTTCAGTCCCAACCCCATGAGTTCTCATCACATTTCACTATTAAACATAGCCATGCAACTTCACCAAGTGTTTAAGTAATCTCCATTACTGAATTTTTTGTCCACATTTCTTCCACAATGTTCACAGTTCAGCACTATCCATCCAGGTTTTGATAACGTTTTGAAGGTTTCTTAACCCAATTCCAGTAATTTCAAAATGTCCTTAGTTGTTTTCTTAGCTTAGCTTGATGCAGCCCAATAATTTGATCCTGATAAAACTGATCTTTTTTTTTTGGCCTTTGACTTTGTGAAGTATAATAGAATCAAGAGGCTTGGGATATGTTCTCTTCTCAGTGACGTGCACTTGTCTGACATGGCAAAAAAAAAATTGTTTGTTACTCTTTTTGCCTGTTTGGGTTCTCTTGTTAACGTTCAAAATGTTTACATACACAGTTAAGTCAAGCTATAGTTATAGGTTGAATAGGCTATTTAATTTGACTGCTGTTTATGGTGTTGGGTGAAGGCAGACACTCACTCTCACTCACTCATCGTCTATACCGCTTTATCCTGTATTCAGGGTCACGGGGGGCCTGGAGCCTATCCCAGGAGGCTTGGGGCTTGAGGCGGGGTACACCTTCGACAGGGTTCCAATCCATCACAGAGCACACACTCATGCACTCACTCAAACACTATGAGCAATTTGGGAACACCAGTTCGCCTAACCTGCATGTCTTTGGACTGTGGGAGGAAACCGGAGTACCCGGAGGAAACCCACCAAGCACGGGGAGAACATGCAAACTCATATATGCATACAGAGATGGGAATCGAAGCTGGCCGGCAAACAAACCCGGACTCTGGAGGTGCAAGGCGACAGTGCTAACCACTATACCTACGAGCCGCCCCGAAGGCAGACAAAACTGCCATACTGTTAGCGGCTTCTTATGCCTTTACCCATTTGGTATCCATCTGGGTCTCCAACTGTGGAGAATGCACAGAGGCCCTATGCTGATTCCAGTGTCCAATTTGGTTGTGTGTACAGACTAGATTATCCAGGTTATCTGGGTGTGCTTGTCTTGATTTCACTAACATTACAGTATTTACATGTTTTGTAAAAGTCCAATTTTGGTTGGTCTGATTAACGCAACGTCACATAAACATACTGTCAGCACTTCTGTAAACCAGTGTCACAGGAAGTTAGGCACTTTTTAAGCACTGTGGCTTTCTCTGTCTCATCCCACAACCCACCAGCATCCAAAGCATCTGCTGCTAATGTTCTGTGCCCTACCAGACACCACAGCACACCCTTAAGGTCATGCTGCCCTGAGGGGCCGGAGCTGCCCAGGCGGCACAAGGCACAACTACGCAATATTGGGCATAATGTTTTGTGATATAATGTTTATGGCTGATCCATGTGTGTGGTTGTTTATGTGTGTGTGTGTGTGTGTGTGTGTGTGTGTGTGTGTGTGTAATACAGTAACAACTGCCAGGAGGAATTTTCCCTTTATTTGCATAATAAGCTTTCCAGTCCTTTTTCTTAAGGCTAAAGTACTGTATATACACTAGGCAGAAGGACATGGGCACAACATTAGAAATCTGACATATTTTTATGTTGAATTTCAAATTTCTGAACAATAGTTATTTTCCCTTTCATTCGTCTCTTTTCCCCAAACACATTTCTCCCAGTCTCATCAGAACACACTAGCAAGTGTATAAACATGAAATTAGGACAATGACATCCAGTTCCCCTTGGACCTTTCCAACCAGACTGGAACTGAATGGCTGGAGATGCCTGAATGGGAGAGGGACAGGTTGTAGGATACTGATAAGTGGAACATTGGCAAAGATGTAGGCAGGTTAGCATATTTTGGGCTCCCCATTGTCATTAGCCTCTTAGCCTGACTGGTACATTGTCAGATTTGTAAGGTCTTACTTCTGGGTCAAAACCTGATCCATAGTGAGGTTTGGCTGAGACATGGAGGCACATTTTAAAGTGGCATGAACAAGAGCTATATATATTTTTAACTCTCTGAATAGAACAGAAATTCAATTCAAGATTCAAAGGACTTTATTAATCCTTTTATTAACTAAATTAATTGCCTATTCCTGGTTACAGCTGCTCACCCTAGAAAGGAAAAGTAAAAAGAATAATAATAATAATAAAGTACCATATTGGACACTATGTTAATACAACAGCATTTGTAAATATTGCACAGTAAACTAGTATATGTATGTAATATTGTATTATTATATGTAATATTGTATTGCGTATATTTTTAAAATGTAATTTTGCAATTGTTGAAATGTTTCATTTTACTTTCTCAGAAGATGTAGACTGTAACAGTAACAATTAAATACTGTGCAAAAATGTGACCAGCTAGAATGTGTATGTGAACATAGAAGGCTATAACATTTTGTTTAACTCTTCTAGAGGAACGTCAGTCCATATACAGGACATGTTTAAATTAAATCAGTGTCCAAAGGCTTAGGACATGAGTACTGTTAGATTAATTAAACATTAATTAACCAACCTACTGCCTACACCCTGGTTTAAGAACATATACAAGTGTAAAGTATATGAGTGTACAAATGCTGTATCTTCACGAAAATCACTACATTATTGCACAGACGTGATTTTAGTTTGGTCTCTGCAAGGATGTCAGAGTAAGAAAATGCATTTTAAAAGACACAAATCTGCAGCATGAACAATTATTCGCTTAAGGGAGAAAACTAAAAATCTAGTCAAATCCTTTCACAACATCTGGTTGCCAAGTTAATGCTTCAGTGAGAAGAAGTTTTATAAGAAATGATGTTTCAGATAAGAAACTAGTATATCAAAAGCAAAGTAGAAGAGACCATGAAGCATAGTGCAACAACTACAGCCAAAGTCTTCTTATGAAAATGCTTTCCCTTCTGGGTACAAAAAGAAGAAGAAGAAAAAAAAAACAGCCTTAATGAGATCCACATTCTTTCTTGTCTGCAGATTTCTAAGAGTCGGTTTCATCATTTTAACTACTGATGAAGGAGAGCTGGTCAAAAACAAAGGAATATGTCCTGATTTTTGTTCTTGCTCCATCTTTGCGGAGACAAGAGCATCTTTCTTTCGCCCTCAGAAAATACACAATTAAGACCTCATTCGAGTTGACGTATGAGGGGAAAAGTTTTAAATTGTTCGCCCTTGGGAAAAGCAGTGATGTTTATCAAGCTTAGAACTTCATTTTAGCTCTGCAATCAGTTGAACATTCTAGTAAAGGCAAAATACAGTAAATATTGAAATGATGCTATTCCAGCATGATATACGGTGTTCTTTTAAGCAGTTAATCAGTAGCTATTCTAATAAATTGTTTTGAGCAGGTTGAATTGTTTTACTTTATCAGGTAGCCTACAATTTTTATACGGTCCCAATAACAATTTAATGATTTAATTTTTTTTTGTCATGCTCAGTTTATGCCGATATTCTGCTAACAAATTTAGTCATTTGAAATAAAAAACAAAGCAAAAATATAAAATAGCTATGAAAATGGATAATAAAACTTAATGAACTTCTAAATCATTGAGGCGACTGGCAGGGCATCAGAGATCCGAGTACCAAGTGAAAAAAAAAATGCTCCTGATATCTTGAGCATTATCACAAAGCTGTCAAGAGCCTATTCCTCAGACAAGACATGAAAGTAGATTTGATTTCTTCCACAGTGCACTCTGAATGACTGCGTATCCTCATTGGATTGGATTGGGCCTTTTTCTCCAATTGCTTTTTTTTTTTTTTTTTGGCCTGACTCTAATATTCAGAGAAAGTAACTTTCCCCGCTTCTGATAGCTCTCTGTGATCATTGCGGGCCATCTCAGGGGCTCACGAGAATGAAAAAGATCACACTGTAATTTTGTTGGAATGCATGATGGTCCTGGCTTGTGTGAAACGAAAGAAATGACAGGAAGATAGAGTATATACACACACATACACACATACACACATACATATACACACACACACACACATACACACACACACACACACACCTGTACATACATACACACAGAAAATTGGGACACGACTTGAGTAATCTAACAGGTTAGGTTCACCATTTAAATACTCAGTAATATTAGTTATATTTTCAAAAATTTAATCCGTTATTCAGACAACTTATGTAATCTGTGAGCCAGACACCAGTGATTCCGTTAGTGTGCGTGTGTGTGCAAAAGTTGTCCTACAAGCCCCGCCCCCGACCAGATAACCCGCCCCCTCTGTTATTCCAACTGTTAGTAGTTAACAGATTATGGTCCAAAGTTCACTGAGTGATGATCATAGAATAACTATAAAGGTCTTGACTAAAACAACATGCATGAGGAATCACAAAGGAGTTTTCATTTTCTGCAATGGAAAATTAATCTAACTGATTACTTTTTAATGACAGTAATTTTGTAATGTAATTAGTTACTTTAAAAAGTAACGTCCCCCAACACTGCTTATAAAGTAATAACATAAACTACCACCACCACCAACCGAAGGTCAGCTTTTCTGTAACTGTTCTTGCAAGAACAGTATTGTTAAGTGCATTTGTGAAACCCATCAAGCACCATGATGAAACTGGCTCTCATGAAGACCTTCCCAGGGAAGCAAGACCGAAACTTACCTTACAGAGCATAAGTAGCAGATACATCTCGATATCAACTATTTTTGTTGCCTTCAGCATTGATTTACAACAAAAAATCAGGAAAGACTATTGATTTCGAAGGTGTTTCCAAACTTTTGACTGGCAGTGTACAAGATAATCTCCAACCAAATACAAATTTTAGATATGACTGTATATATGTGTATAAGAAGCTATAAATAATGTCACAGTGAAAAAAAGTTACATGTTGTTTGTCTGAGGTTGTATCTGCCCAATATTAAAAGCAGCTACAATCAGATGATTTTTTTTTTATTATGTTTTTGCGCAAAAATAAAAACACAAAATTAAAAGTGGGGGCACTAACTTTTAAACATATCATCATACATACACAGTCTTTGATAGATAGATAGATAGATAGATAGATAGATAGATAGATAGATAGATAGATAGATTCTCTGACCCTGAAAAATTTAAAAATTAATATAGATAATCCTGTGTACTATATGATTAAATATCCTTACTTCAACTAAAATACTACATTTGTTCTATTTAGCAAAAATGACTGGTTCCGCTGTCTAGACGTTTGTTTCATCATTACAAGCCTAAACCCTGATGATGCCACAAGTTCAATTGGGCCTGCTCTCTAAATGTAAAAGATGGCCTTATTTCCCTTCCCAGCTGTCAATTAGTTACGCAAGTGAATCAAAGTGTTTGAGCTAACAGGATAGTTACGACTCTAATTTAAACGCATTCAGTCAGCGTATGATATCGTGAGTGTAGCAGTGACTTCAGAGGCCTTAAATATACGTGTTGTAAAACCATGCATTCATATAGCCACCTGGCAATCTCTTGAGCGTATAGGACTATATACTATGCGCATTTCCAGAGGATTCCAGTAGGGGGCATACCTGAGAATTCAATCAGCCAATTGCGCATTAATTAAATGGTCATGGCAACAATCAAGGAGTTAGATGGAACTTTACTACTCACCTCCTGTTTTGTCATGCATATTTGTCACTGTGCAGTGTTAATGGTGCGTCATACAGACAGGGGTAATTGGGTAAAATTTCTCAAAATTGTCCGTCATTTTTAAGTGTTTGACGACTACCCTGACCCTACTATTTACATATTCTTGCATCTTGCATTGGTACATCATATGCATTTCTGAAGATGTATACAAGCTATGTACCAAATGAATGCATGATACATGAGACAGAGAAGAAACTGTCAAATTATGTTGTATGTCTTCATAAATGTGACGCTGTATTTGATTTTGCTTTAGCGAGAGCCAGGGTTAACTGCAGTCTAATCTGTCATGAACTCAACAGTAAACCTATTATTGAGTGATACATTATGTCAGAGTATCTTATTGATGGCAAAATAAATAAATAAATAAATAAAAAATTATAAAATTTTATATATATTCACATACATACATATATGTGTGTGTGTGTGTGTGTGTGTGTGTGTGTGTGTGTGTGTGTGTGTGTGTGTGTGTGTGTATATATCTTATGTACACGCACATGCAGTCTTGTTACAGTCTAAAGTAACTAAGTAACTAGTCATGTAACAGTCTAATGTGGTAAATCTGAAATTATCAAGTGTAAGTATTAGCATATCATCGTACAATAATAATTTCAAATAATGAAGCAACTCAAGCAGCGTTTGGAATGGAATTCACAGTAATAAATATTAATGCTGTACCAGCTCTTGAGGATAGTCTGGGATGGTTTAGACCCTTCTGTATCTTTTCCAAGAGGCGCCTCTATCCACAACTTCTGATTTAATAGTAACTGACAGATAAATAGCAATAAATTCTGGATGCCTGGAGGGACCTTATTGCTTAATAGTTGCTTTCAACTTGTACATTATTCATGTTTCTGATCCCAGTCCTCTCCACATGTTTTCCTGTTACCTATTACCTTAGTTTTAACTGAGTCAAAGGAAAGACATGAATTATTAATATATTGAAAGCGTGCAGATAAGCTGGACTCATTCGGTTATGCCCGAGCCCCCTGTATAAAATGTAATCTTTCTCACTTGAGAGGTTATAAACTCAAAATGTGGGGAAACATTTTACACTGTGAATGAAATAAAGGTCATTTGCATGCTCAGTATTAATATTTAAAAAAAGACAACACCTTGAAAATCTTTAGAGGTGAAACAAAATGTCCAAAATAGTCTTAAAAGTAGTTAATCAGACCATTATTCAGAAATTAATTTGAGCTATTGGGTAGATTATTCATTTCCATAGCTGTTTCATGATTATATTATTCAGCTGTATTTGCTGTTACAGAGTTGTTTTCAGTTCCAAAGACCAGGCCTCTGTGCAAATTGGGCGTGACAGAAAACGTTACACCCAATTTACACACAGCATCTAGCTAATTTTTGTAATTTATTTGCACTCTATTTATGCTTGAGACTGCCAGAACTAGAAAACACGCCTGCAATGTTGGATTCACAAGGCTCACATCAATATGATTTTTATGACTAGGACTGTGGAATTATACACTAGATGAAATCCGCAGGTAAGACCTGGGGTGTCGCAAACACTATAATTGACTAAAGTGCATAACACACAACTGCAGGAGCTGCAGCATCTTTAAAGCTGCAATGTTTAACATTTTCAAGTGGCCTTGCAAAATACGCTTCCGTGAGTTTCCTGCTCTATTAAAATTAAACTAAACTAAAATGGGCTCAAAATCACCAACACCTCAAAAGTTACATATTGTTAATTTAATTTGGGTAAGTTTACTATATAAAAATTACCGTAAAAATCACAATAATGCCAAAATTAATGCGAGAAATTAACAACATTAAATACAAAAATATACAGTGGATGAGAATATGAAGTTGATGTGGAGTTGATGAAGCATGCAACACAAGCATGTCCTGATTCATGATGGAAGTGAGGCATCGGTACATGAGAATTGAATCTAAAAAAAAATAAACAAACAAACAAACAAAAAATGTTGAATTTGAAGTGCAAAAAAATGCAAAGAACATATTTTTCATAATAATTGTAATAATAAATATCGTTGCAAGCAACAATGACGGGCCCAAGCACTCTGCACCATCGCCACTCCGGGCGCACCGCACAACCTGTGTGTTATTCGAGTCTGTCAAGACCTTGACAAAGCCATCGCCACCTGGTTGCACCACACAAGTGCACACATCACACACTGTGTGTGTGTGTGTGTGTGTGTGTGTGTGAGAGAGAGATGTGTTTGTATGTTTGAGTGTTAACATTTGTGATGTGTACAGTATGTGTTAAATAGGCCGCAGACACTGGAAGAAAAGCATCACACTAATGATGTTTCTGAATGTAATGTCACTGAATATAATGTCACTCAATATAACGCCTCACAGAATGATATTAATAATTTTTCGGCATACGTTTAAGACATTATCACGGCTGACCCGTTTGAGATATCAAAAATCCCTCCGCAATTTTGCATTTGCAATGTCCTTAGATCACATCGGCCCGGTCTGGTAGAGATTGTGTAAATTCTCTAGGAGGAGTATATCAGAATCCATCGGGTGCGTTTGGGAACAACCCAAAATAACCGGCCTCCTGTTGGGTTGAGCCCAGGACATGCAATGCAAAGGTTGTTCGGCTCCATGAGCTATAAATGTGTACAGATTTTCCTGTGCCTACGTGAAAGTGCGTATGAGCTATGCAGCAAAATCTCGTGTGGGGGCCCCAGGCCACGGGACTCTCAGGCATCCTGATGGCAGCAGATTCCAACCTGTCTGCCAAGTTTCATGAGTTTTTGAGCATGTTAAGACCCCCGAAAAATCCTTAGGAAAACAAGAGGGTCCTGCGCACCTTATAGTGCTTGGGCCCTAATAATAATAATAATAATAATAATAATAATAATAATATAGTTGCAAGCAGTGATGAGCGGGCACAAGCACCCTGCGCCATCGCCAGCCGGAGGAACCACAGAATCTGTGTGATTTTTGAGCATGGTAACATGCATAAGGAGACATACCATCAATATGATGTCACTCAATATGATGTCACACAAAGTTATTAACCAATATATTAAATATTAAAAGAAAAACTCTCAGAAATTTAGCATCTTGAGATCACATCCACCCGGTTTGGTGGCGAATGTATAGATTCCCTGTTGAGTTGATCCCATGCCATGCAATGTAAAAGTTTAGCTGAATGAGCTCTAAATGTGTACCAGGTTTCGCATGCATATGTGCAAATGTGTACGAGCTACGGTATGGACACATCTAGGGCCCAGACTCTGAGCATCCTAACGGCAGCAAATTCCAACCCGTCTGACAATTTTTATGAGTTTTTGAGCATGTTAAGACCATAAAAAGCCCCTTATGTTGGAAAGAAAAAGCTTTAGAAGAACACCAGAGCCATTATCATAATGTTTCTTAATAAGATGTTAACCTGAAGCCTTCAGAACAGCTTCAATTCACCTAGTTACTGTATAGATTCTATCAATTCATTGTGTACCAGGCACAGAAATTGACAGCATCATCAGGATCAGCTTGTAATGGTAAAACAGATCATTGTAAAACAGACATTACTTAATACAACTTACATAGCATAAGTGTGTATTTTGTGTTTTTTTTTTATTTATTTTTTTATTTTTTTACTATAACTACATCTCACACAGTTTGGTTACAAAGGATAAATCAGCCTGCTGTTGTGTTTCTTGTTATCTAAATATGCAATTAACTATCAATAATATGTTGCTTGAGTTTTAATAAAAATATAGCATAACTAATGATTCGGTTGTAATTTTGTGATAGTGAGTCAAACAGAAAGCAGTGGCAGTGAATTATAGCAAGGGGAAAAAAAGGTATTGAGTTTTGTTTTACACAAACATTTCACTCACAAGATTGGATCTTTCCTTCACTGATAACAAGGCAGAATAAGGCGCATGATTGGCTCGACACATTGAGTTTTGTTCGAAAGTCAGTTAGCTATGCGTCATGCTTTGTTGAAAACATGAAAGTTTAAAGCTTAAAAAATAAGGTTCTATATGAGTTTTCTTTCTTTTTTTTCTTTAATTGTGTTTTTATTTTTATTAAAAATGTTATATTTCATTTAAGACAATCCTGTCTGTCAGATAATAGAACGTTGCCTAAAATTTAGGGTGTTCTGCTGTCAGACATTTGATTTCTTCAATTAGTGTATTGATAATGGTGGTGGAGAGATCTGCTTATAACTGCAATAAATTGTTGAGGCCTCGCTGGATGATCATCCAATGAGACCTCATGCCCTGTGCCTGGGTATAGAGGTACTGTATCCAAGAAATGACCAATTTACATGTACAGTATATTTAACATGTATATAAGTTATGAGTGGCTACCTCCATCTGCAGTATCTACTTGCTTATTAAATTAGTGGTTCAGCTTAGATGCCAGAGAATTATAAGTGCTGCCTTTCTGTTCCTCAGATCAACAGACTATGGCACCACCTATGAGAGACTGAATGACAAAGTTGGAGTAAAGACAGTCCTGAGTTACCTGTACGTCTGTCCTACCAACCAAAGGAAGGTGAGTGCGTCTTTTCCTCTTTCCAAAACAATTTCATACTCGTTTGTTGCCAAATGTTAAACTCTCTGAAAACATATTTTGAATCCCAATCTTAAATAATTTAAAAATGTAACACTATTGGGGAAAAAAAAAAAAAAAAAAAAACAGTCCTGGCTTTGTTGGTTCTGAACTTGATTATATTAGACACCTATTGCATAAGATTTCCTCTCGTTAAACAAAAGGCCATATTGCTTTGGAAGGCTAAAGGGTGGGCTAATCACCAGCAGCGGGTTTGACGGAGAAGCGATGCTCCCTTCGAATAACATTTAAACATGTCTGCAAACTGTAATGAGCCTAAAGGTTAATGATTTGCCTCACAAACAGAGATGGCTCATGCTGGCATGCAGCCCAGAGTAATATGATACCTCAGTTTACGCGACGACCATTTAGTTATCGGGAAATAACCCTGTAAAATAATGTCTTCTCACATATGTGTCTTACAGTTCGAATATGGAGGGATTTAAAAAAAAAATGTTTATATACTCGCTACTCACTGTCTACTTAATTAGGAACGTGCAACAGTCTCTCGGGTTTACACAAAACGGTGGGAGAGGAAAAATCCACTCAGTGGCAGTTCAGCGGGCAGAAAAAAAAGTTTGCTAATGAGAGAAGTATATATTTGTACAGTATATGGTAGCAGCAGCTTTACTATGTGAACAATTCTGTCTTGCATACATGAGTTTTGTTTGAGGTGGTTAGTTTTGAAGCCAACTTTGACAAACTAAAAAGAAAATAATCAAATTTCATAAAGAAAATTGCATATGCCTAGCGAGAGAGAGAAAAGCTGCACTTCTTAACATACATTTGATTAGATCCCTGTTTTAGTATTGTTTTTGCAATACCTATTTAATTTTCTTATTGTATTTAATGTATCTATGATAAATGTTTTTTTTTTTTTCAGTTAGTCTAATGCAGCCATTTTCCTCAGGATCAATAATGCATCAAAATGACACAAACATACCTTCCTACAAACCTACATATCTATCCACCAACCGAGCAGACTGGAAAGCGGGTAGAAACTGGAAGCCCCAAATGATTGCCAAACAAAGAAAACATGCAAACCTCAGAACAAACATGTATCAGAGCTCTGCATTAAACCATCGCATAAGTTATAAGGTTATATAATAATATAATAGGTTATATAATACTATAAAAAAAATTCCCAGGAGCATCATCCATATATAAACCTCAAAAAACAGGAAGAACATGCATGAAAAAGACAGAAAAACTTTGAAATACTAGTTTCAAAAAATTGTGTTTGGAGGCATGATTTATAAACCACACTAGACATTTAGTGACTTGTTTGATAATGGAAGGGCAGCAAGTTAAGACACCAGTCAGATGTTTAAAGTCAATAAAATCTTCTGAATGAAATCTTTTTTGCAGTTTTTTTTTCCCCAGCAACTCAGTAATCTCCACTTCTCACCTCATTATTCGATCGTCCTCCACTCTACCAAAGCTCAGCCCCGCCGTCCGAATTCTTGCTCTGGTTTTTTGTCCGTCTCTCTTTTCATGACAGAGACAGCATGAGATGTGTGACGAGAGGCCTGACAGTCCAATAAGAGAATTAAGGTTTTCAGCAGGGAACGTGAGTAGTGGCTAATAACATGGCCTCCATCCTGCAATCTCAGACAAGCCTATAAGCCTCTCCCTGAGGGCTAAAGTAGACTCGGCACTCGAAGACACCAATTAAATTAGAAAAGACTAACAAGAACTGTGAAAAGCATTTGATTTATGAAGTATACTCTTGACTTTGAAGCCAGTTTGGGACAGAGTCATGGGAGCGGTTTGGCAGAAACATGAGGTAAATCTTCTTATGATTTCTGTGAATGAAAAAATAAAATAGCACACCCCCCCCCCCCAAGAATCTTTAGATCAACCCACCTCGAATTACAATCATGTGAAAAAGTTTTTATTTTTTCAGTCATTTAAATGTATTTTAATTGTAAGTTTGTTTTTGCAAAAAGACAATAAAGTCATCCTTTTTACTGCACCATTATTTAAGGTACATTCAGTCTTCTTCTAATTGTGCGGTCATAACATTTAACATTTAACACGCTCGGTGAGGGCTGTAGGCACAGTCTGACCTTGGGGTGAATGTGCTTGGACATCCATTCCTTGGAAGATGGGCAACAGTTTTAAATGCTTTCCCCTGTGAATGTTTCATACTGTTCAATGTTGAACTCCAAATTGCGTGGAAATTGTTTTCAGATTGATGTGTAGCAACAATTGCTTCTCTAAGACCTTTGCTTATAGTATGTCTTAGCCTCTTGGCATTGTAGTAACATACACCTGAAAGCTCCAGACCAGCAAACTGACAAAACTTTCATAGAGGTCTGTACACCTGCTGATCTGCAACTTACCCTCTTAGTCCTATACAAGCATTAAGGAGGTACTTAGTATTGCCCATATGTTTTCTTTTTTTTTTTTTTTGCTTTATTTTTTTTTCAATAAATAATGGCACAATGAAAAAAGTTATATGTTGTTCATCTGAATCAAGAATCTGAGTTTTTGTTTTTGAATACAAGTTAAGAATACAAGGTCATTCCTACTAATCGTTATCCTGCTTCAACTTTACTGCTGTTCCGTTCCAAACAAAGGCAATTGATGATGTCTTACATGATTAATTCCACACTGAGTTTTTCTTTCTTTTTTCTTTTCTCCAGGCAAGTTGGACTAGTATTTACTATTCTTCCCGATGGATCAGTATTTAGAGGATATAGATTAAGCTCCTGCAGCTTACTACAGGGAGCTTCTGCTAATAACATTCAGTGTTCATCTGCCATTTTTGATCAATCACGTTGGTCCCACAAAGATACATTTGGCCATCGCTATCATGTTAACTTAAATCATCAACATTTAGGGCTTTCTATCTGTGATTCATGGACTTGTCTCCGGATCAAATTTGTGGAGCAGTACAATGGCTTAGAGGTTAGCATTGTGGCCCCTCACCTCCAGCATTGAGGGTTCAAATCTCGACTATGCTCCGAGTATGTGAATTTTGCATGTTCTCCACGTCCTTGATACTCTGGTTTCTTACCAAAGTCTTAAGATTTGTGGTGGAGTCTGACTTTTTCCAAATTGCCAGATGTGTATGTGTATTTGTGTGTGCTTGTACCTTGAAATAGGTTGCATCCGCACCCCACTGGATGGGATGCAATGGGATGGCCCACACGTTGTGCACTAAGTTCCCTGAAATAAACTCCAGGTCAGCAGCTGCGCTATACAGAATAAGTGGTATAGACATTGGATTGATGAATGGGCAAGTGTCCGTTTTTCAGAAACCGAAGATGTCCTAGGATTTTTATGTGCATCAGTAATTCAAGTTTACATGGACTAGACATAAGTTCTGATGGGTCTAAGAACCAGACTGGTTTGATATTATATACTTTTTACAACTGCGGTGACAAGAACAGAATCTTAAAATGCATAATGTTGCATCGCATTGCAACTCATGGAGAACCCTGTGGCGAAAAGAAGTACATTATGGTTGGAAACAGTGCAAAAGACATTCTTCCTCAATGCAAAAATAAAATCCCTATTGTAAAATATAATGGTAGATTATTGATTTTTTTTTTTTTTTTTTTGGCTGGTGCTTCAGGTGTTCTTGTGAAAACTGATGACATCGTGAATTCTATGAATTAGTAGAATATTTACACCCAAAACCTGGTTGAATTTACTGTATAAGATAAGAAGCTAAACATATTTAAAAATCAGCATTAAGTGGGAGTCCAAATCCATAAACCCAAGAAAGTAAAGTAAAGTGGTTTAACATGTGGAAACGATCTCCATGAGCAGTACAGGAGCAGAAATGACTAAAAATAAGTTTATATTATACTACTACTTTAATAATACTTTAAGTAATGGCAATATATTTTATTCATCTCCATAAAAATCTGGGTCAAATATTGAGACCCTGATAGGCCAGAATCATCTCCTTTTAGCAAGTTGAAACTTCCTTGAAGGACTCTTTGATCTCCGGCATGATTAGGTGAAAGTCCCATAGCATCCTCAAGATTCCAAGGTCAAAAGTAATTTCCTTTCCATAATAAGTGCTTTTGCTTAAAACAATGTTTTAGAAAATGATTAGCCCCTTAAACCTGGTAAATTGCATCTGACAAGCTATGGAGATAGTGGAAATCGGGAGGGGCGTCTGTGCCATCTCTTCGAGCTTGTAATGAATGGTAAAATTGGAAGGGCCTCAGCATGCGCAAATTCTGGCTGCGATTCTCCTGGCTGTTTATTGGCACTTAATGAAAAACAATTTATCTAAATCACCGCCTGGAGGGATTTGTAGTTAAAGCTTGGGGAAAGAGGGGTGGGATGTTTGTCACTGACAAATGCACCCCTTTTTTTCTCCAATTCAAATCCAGTTGAGTGAGGAAAGCTTGAATAGGCGGTGAGAAATACAGTCAGGCTGACAGTCTGACTTCTATACTTTAATTATAATTAAAGCTTGATATCTATGTACCGTCACCTGTTACATCATTAGGCATTTAAGTCTTTTTTTTTTATTTTCTTTTTTTTGCAGCTTGGTCCTCATTAGCCTGAGATATGTTTATTATTCTAGCAAGAGAGTCACTAATGATACATGTGTCCTAAAGCAAACCGTAGCAGCTCTATTTTGTAAGTAATGATCCATAATAGAAATGTTGACTTCATAACTTCTTCTTCCTCCTTTTCTCCCTGCCTCCTTTTAACAAATATTATTCTGGGCTGATCTTGCCTGCTTGAGAAGATCTAAGTGGTATTCTTTTACGAATCAAGCCAACACAGGACAACTAATTAAACCCTCCATTCACAATGTTAAAATGTGCTGAGTGACTCTGTCAGGGCAACAAAGTTGGTCGCGCTACATTGAATCAATTCCACATGAAATGACCTTTCCTATAGGACCTACACAGTGGTGGCTCTTAAA
The DNA here is from genome assembly GCA_011419295.1 of Clarias macrocephalus. Classification (NCBI taxonomy): domain Eukaryota; kingdom Metazoa; phylum Chordata; class Actinopteri; order Siluriformes; family Clariidae; genus Clarias; species Clarias macrocephalus. The sequence continues at coordinate 75,306 of JAAGKR010000370.1, forward strand.
GTGTATGCTTGCTTAACCTTTAAATATCAGGAACAACTAAGTTCAAATCATATTGACAGCAAAGACCAACAGTGGATCAGATGCAACCTCATCTCAAAAGGGTTCACAAGAGATCAATGTTTCCTTCTGATCTCCAGTGCAAGTTTTTATAAGGTTGGCAATGAACACTGATCCCAAATTAATGTCACTCAAACGCCACTTGGATTGCTTGCTGGGACCTTATGAAAAGGGTTAGACTCTGGGGATGAGATCAAAAAACTGTGTAGGCTAAAAATAGTTTAGCCGGATAAGATACAAGGAGCCGAAGTAAAGGAAGGGGCTCATTAATGAGCAAGAAGGAGGTTGAGATTTGGTGTATCAAAGATTTCACATTCCACATAGCAAACGCCTAAAGTAGTTATATTAAAACTTTTTTTTTTAAAAACACAGGCTTTTAGATTACTCAAATTTATAGTCAAAACAATTTAAAAAATAGATGTTTTACGAGGTGGTATTAAAACCTTTCGAGATTAGCATTGTTTTAAAAAAAAAGTACATTACTTAAGAATTAATACTTTATCTGGCGAGTCGGGTAGTTGCGGAAGTTCTCAGATCATCAAATAGCTGAATGCTTTCGACATTTTTCAGAGGTTGAGCTCCCTAAGAGGTCACTCAGATCTTTCATTGTCTACTAGTGACGTTCTTTGGCTCTTTAAGCGCACATGTCACTAAACTCACTGCATCATTGCCATAAACTTGCTGCTCATGGTAAAATCACAGATGTGGTAATGCACATTGTCAGAATAGCACCAGTTACACAGTTGCTGATGTACACAGGATGATGTCTTTTGACACACTGACTTATGAAGTTTGGTGCTCCCTGTGACTGTGCATGCAGCCTTGTGCTGCCATCTGTTGGCATGTTACAAAACTAGTCTCACAACTTTTTGATACCACCTCAAATCACATCCAAGCACATAATTTTTTTTTGTAAACTCAAATACAGTTTCAGTTTTTTTTTAAGTTCTGTTTGTGTGCTTCTTATTAACCTCATTAACTAAATTATAATGGTATCTTTTTTTTTTAAAGAAAGCCCTTAAGTCTTATATTTCCAGCAGAAAAAGCTATTTAAACCTAATAAGAACACATTATAATTGCATATGCTTTTCAGTAATTTTTTCTCTTTTTTTGCTCTGAGAATAGTCGTGAAATTCTTAAATGAAACTTTTTTCTCCAACAGGATATTTTTATGGGCTACTATCTATTAATATTGTCATTTTAAATCTTATCAGATAGCAGATGACTCTGGTGTGGGTCCGGATTGTACTCTTCTGCTATCTGGGTATTATTTGAAAATTGCTAATATTAGCTTAAATAATGAAAATGCTTTTGCCTGGGTCATGTAATATTGCCTTACACCTATGTTTTTAATAGAATCAATTTAGTTATGGCCCAATATATATTTACATCCATTCATGAATTGATTGGCTGATAAAGAGAACCTTGGGGGAGGGAAAAAAAAAAGGCTAATCTGTGAGTTTATAATTTCCCCCTCTTTTAATTTGGTTATCTAACAGTTTGCAGTCACTAGCTAGCATTCACGTCTTATACAATGCTTAACAACCTGTGAAAGTGAGAGCAAATGCATGCTTTCTTGGACACGTCTTGGAGCACAGTAACAAACAGTGTGATAAGTGTTATTGTCCCTCATCTCCATGCATCTGTTACTAAGCTCCTGATTGGTTAGTGTATATATACTGTATATAAAATGATGTTACATATACGGTATGTGTGACACTAAGGTCTTGTTTTGTGATAGGTAATGGTGTTGACAGACCCGGAGTTCGAAAGCAGCGTCCTCATTAGCGCTGATGAAGGGGCCAGCTACCAGAAATACCGCCTCAGTTTCTACGTCTTAAGTCTGCTTTTTCATCCCTCACAAGAGGACTGGGCTCTGGCCTATAGCCATGACCAGAAGGTGAGCTATTTTTATTGTTCCATAGAAATCAACTCTACATCAAGCGAAGAAATATGTGACATGCAAATTGCTGATGCTTTTAACCATGTATTAAGCCTACTTAGAAAAAATATGGATGATAGCATTCATTCCTATGCAGACTATATTTTAACTTTGAATCAAGTTCTGTTGTAAAAAAAAAAAAGAAAAAGAAAAAAAGAAAAAAGCAATGCGTTTCTCCAAAAAAAAAAAAAAAACCATTTGTGCATATAACTGTCTGTATAATACAGGTCTCACGCTGAGCTTTGATGCTGTAGAAATTGACAGATTGCATACACCATATGCTTGTTTTATGCTTACATGTGCCAGAGGTCTTCTTGTAGCATAAAATAAAATAATCTCCATTTTCTCTTAGTATGACTTGGAAGGTCTTTTTTTTTTTTTTACATATGCATAGCCAAATCTGAGCATATCCTTAGTAACTGTGTGTATGTGTGCGTGCATGTGTGTGTGCGTGCACGGAAAAACTAAAACAACACATTTACAGCCTGGACTTGTAAAAGACAGCAGGTAACACTGCACAGATGCTGCCTGACCCTTCATTCATTTGTTGTCGTCACCTGTATAGTATAATTATTTCACTACTCACGGTTACTTTGCAAAAGAGGTTCTCTTTTGAATGTTTTTTTTTTCTTTCTTCTTCAAGATTTCCTCATATCATCTCAGGAAGATTTTCTTCTTCTTGGCTCTAGTGCATTAGTGCATTAGGCATCAAAAGCTAGATCTGGGTTTTAGTGAAGCTCTGTGGGTTATGATGGTTGTTAAATGTGCTATGCAAATAATAGAATTGATTGATACATATATACATTTGCCACCTTGAGCCACTCCTCATTTCTTCATTTTAAATTAAATCATATAATGTAGATTAAATGACAGAAATGGTTACAGATGTTTTACTGCAGCAGGCTACAAAAGAGCCTAAAGATACAATTTAAAAATCGGTTATTTACTGTACGTAACAACCTCAGCAGCGACCTCATTTCCCCTCTCGTCTGTTCCAACCACTTAGCATTCAGCATGACCAGTATACTAATCACCAGCCTGATCATCTTTCATCATCTGCACCTGTTTCTCACTGGTTCATGCCTTAGATGTTTTTTTCTATGCTTGAATGATTCATATAGTAGGTCACTGTGTGACTTAACAAACAAGAAGAAATATTCCTTTGAAACTGCTCAGGTACAGGGACTGGACTGAAAATGAGATCCTAAAACTTGCCAAAAAGGAGAGCCAAACGATCATTCATTTAAAAAAATGAAATGTCTGGCTCGTTGAAAGCAAAATAGAGAAAATAAGGGTTAGCTCAAGACTCTTGCACAGTACTGTACTTTTGTGCCCTATTCCAATTTCATTACATAGCAAGTAAAGCTCCAGTGTTTTGGCCAGTTCCATGTTCCAATGCAACAGAGCCCTAATGAAAAAGTGATGAATTTTATTACTTAACAACCATAGTATGACAAAGCATATTGGGTTTTACCCTTAAAAGAAACGAATGCCTGCAAGTTTGAATTGATTTGTGCAATCCAGAGTCATGACCGTCCATATGAAATTCTATGCAAATTCTTTGCCGGCTAATCTAAGTTGACTCTAGGTGTGAATTAGTGTATCCAATGTCCTATTCAGGAGGTTCCGGATCCACCACGACCTTGCAGAAGATAATTTGGTTACTGAAAATAAAAGAATTTGACAAGCTGAACAAGTCATGTATGTGCCATAATTATTTTGCGCATTTAGCTGGATTAAAATATACTTTTGTTTATGATATCACTCTCTCACTTACTTGTCGTCTATACCGCTTTATCCTGTATACAGGGATGTGAGGGGTCTGGAGCCTATGACAGGGGAGGGGGGGGTGGGGTACGAGGCGGGGTACACCATGGATGCGGTGCCAATCCATCTCAGGACAAACACACACTCACTCATTCACACACAACAGCAATTGTTGTGGGATGCCAATTAGGCTAATCTGCATGTCTTTGGACTGTGGGAAGAAACCAGAGTACCCAGAGGAAACCCACCAAGTACAGGGAGAACACGCAAACACCATCCACATCCAGTAAGCCACTAAACCTCTGTGCTGCCTTATGATATCATCAATTAATGTAAAATCAATGAAAATTTGCCAAAAAGTTCCATTTTTAAACCAGACCTCGAGTTCTAGCTCCCAGGCAAACTGATTAGAGGACTGAAAAGAACGGATAAATACTAGTTTCTGTATTTTTATAAAAAAAGTATCATGGCTTTAACAAACCATCTTGAAGTTCACAAGGTTGCTGAGCAGTCCATTAGTTGGTAAAAAAAGAACTGGCCTTTGTGTCTAGGAAAAAAAATAAACTGCAAAAGAAATTCAGATGTCTGAAGATGGTCACAGATCAGCAGAAAAAGGTCAACGTGAGTTCAGTGTATTATTTGTGTTGCTTCTATTCTTCTTTCCTTTGCATCTTGGCCTGCCAGTACAAATGAAGGGCTACTTGGCAGAGGTTTGCAGTAATGGCTATGGCAGCGTTATTGAGCCACTGATAAATAATGGTGAAAAATAACGGAATAGAGAAGCCCGCCTCAAGGACTTTTGGCTCTCCAAGTTTTTTTCCCTGCCTTTTAATTACCTGAGTTACCCGAAAGTCTCAGGCAAAAAGGTCAACAGCATTTGAGCCTTGTTATGTGAAAGGCTCTCTCAGTTATTCACGAAGTAACAAATGACTAGGATAGACATCTTGTGCTTTGAACCAAGCTGTGCAATGGGATTTTTTTATTTTTTTTTGAACAGGGGAAGTCAGGGGGGTGGGGGGGGGGGGTGGGGATGCATAACCAGGATACATTCATGGAGCAAATGAAGAGAAAACAGGAAAACTTCACACGAAGGACTTCTGAATATTTAGCTGGCATTCGAATACGTCTTCCGCTCAGCTTGAAGCGGATTAGCATATCTCCTAGCAGTAGCGCTTAGTGAACCTTAAAGAGGAGTACTTGGCCTTTACACTGACTACCATAACTGATATGTTAATTTACTGTTTTAAGCACATCAGTGTCTTGTTATTGTACATGCACTTGTGTGGAGGTGCAGGAGACAGAATTTGCATAGGCAGCATAGCAATGGAGTTCGGTTTAGGCTTTTGTAAAATGAAAATAAAATCTTGCACATTAATTTGAAGACAATGAATCAGAAGGAAGAATGGAACCATTTAAATAAGGACACCAGTTAACATGTATTAAGTGAAAACTGCAGAAAAATGTATAAAAATAATTGATCAAAACCAGAATTTATCAAAATACAATAAGATACTGTAATATAAATAGTATAATGAGTATAATGACCAATGATTGAACTATGATTATATGCTTTCTCTAACAAAAGATTTTGGTTTCACATTGAAGGAGCTGATTAGCCTTCTAATGCATTCACTAGTCACCTCGTTCTCATTGTATAAGACTATGCTGACCTGTTTATTTTCTTGTTTTTATATTAAATAATTTCAATTGTCCTATACGGCACGGTGGTGTAGTGGTTAGCACTGTCGCCTTGCACCGCCAGGGTCCGGGTTCGATCCCCGGCCAGGTTCGATTCCCGTCTCTATGTGCATGGAGTTTGCATGTTCTCCCCGTGCTTGGTGGGTTTCCTCCGGGTACTCCGGTTTCCTCCCACAGTCCAAAGACATGTAGGTTAGGCTAATTGGCTTTCCCAAACTGCCCGTAGTGTGTGAATGAGTGAGTGTATGTGTCTGTGCCCTGCGATGGATTGGCACCCTGTCTAGGGTGTACCCTGCCATGTGCCCGAAGTCTCCTGGGATAGGCTCCAGGCCCCCCGTGACCCTGAATACAGGATTAAGCGGTATAGATGATGAGTGAGTGAGTGAGTGAATGAATTGTCCTATAATTTTCGCATTCACTCCTACTTTCAAAGAATTCTCCACACTATGACTAGTGTTGTGTAAAGCAATGCTTTTACCGCCATGGGTTGCACATCACTATTTGTTCTGAAATAGGGTCAGTCTGGACTCATTCGATAACATGATCCTTTTCTATTCATGCTTCCGAAACAAACCATTGTTTCTACATAGATTTTCTTGTGGCCACACAGTTGTTTAATGCCAGTCTGGAGAGCTTTCATCACAGTACAGTATGTGTATAAGGAAATGCTACTGTATTGCCTCCACTGTTAAACATTGTATTTTTTACTATGCAACATAACCAAGCATTTAGGTGATCTCCATTCATAATTATTATTATTTTATTTTACCACATTTCTTTCACACAGTTGATGGTTTAGCACAATCCTTCCAGGTTTTGAAGGTTTTAACCCAGTTCCAGTCATTTTAAATGTCCTTAGTTGTTTTCTTTGCTTGATGTAGCCCAATAATTTGACCCTTCTGAACCGACAACATCTGGCACATCAGCACTATCCAAGTCCCCTCCAAGGGAAATGTCTTCCCAAATCACTGCAAACTTAAATTAAACTTTTTGCTTTTGACTTTTCAGTATTGGCTTCATCAATAGTTACATTCATACTATTACCATACTATTGCCTCAGAGACAAAAACAACAACAAAAACAACAACAGTTGGAAGGGAAACACGAAATCGTTGCTGATCAGCAAGAGTTCACTGCTCACCCAGTCTCAAAAAAAAGTAAAATACCACTTGTGATCAAAGTAAAACTAAGGTAACCTGTGGCATGCCTTTGGTAATTCTTTAGAGGATTTCTCCCCCTTTTTGAAAACAGATGGTCAAGTCTCTTGCATGAGACAATCATGCTCTGCATCCGTATTCATTTTGTGAACAGATGGTGCATGGTCGGTTTGAAAAGTAAAAATGAAAGGCTTCAAACCAAACAAAAAGAAGTTCCATCAAATATCGCCTGCGGCTTATTTAGTTCTTCTAAGTATCACTTAATATTGCTTTATTCAACTTTACGTTCATGGTGATGCTTAATAAAAGATATGTTGTACAATGGTTAGTGCAATATTGAGTTATGTTCATGAAGAAGCAGTATGATATGAAGAAGTATATCATACTTATGCATTTGGTAGTATGATATACTTCAGATGTTTTAAATGCACCCATAAATTAATTCCAGTGGAGCACCAGGCTAGTGGCTAGGCTACTAAAATTTAAAACTGACTAACTAACAAACAAGAAGACTGAATATCCCTTAGAAGACTTTTTTTTTTTTTGAGAGAGAGAGACTTTGGGGCTTACAGTATGTATTCATTTATGTGTTTATAATAAGCATAAATTCTGCTAACCTCAGTAGTACCTTACTACTTTACCGCTACCTTAATAAGACTTTTAGAAATCAATTTGTTGTTGCATGCTTTATGTCTGAAACACTGGCCTCCCAGGAACTCCTGTAATGCCCCAAACATGTGTCAAAAAACCCTTGCAACATTACAGGAACCCATGATGTTCATGAATGAATTTGTGTAAAGGTTCCCACACATCACTCCATCTTTTCTGCAAGTTGGTGACAAGTTAACAGTCGGTTTTCAAGGATCAGGTGTTCCACGCGCTGAATGTTTTTGGGAATGACTGCAGTAAGCTCTCAGGCACCTCGGCAGGATCGTCATTCACGGGCATGTGGCCTTCTTTAAAACGTTGCACCCTTCAAAATATTTTACTGCGGCTAAGAGTCTCATGACCATACTGTGCTTAAGGTCTTCAGTAAATGTCACTAGGTTTTATGTCTTAATTCCTGAGAAATTTCATCATGTCCCAGTTTGTCTTGAGTAAAACTATTGCACTTCTTTTCGATCTTCGTACTCACACCATCCTCCAACTCATTTCCCATTTCAATGTTCTAAATGGTTGAATAAGCCAATGTGTATTATTAAATTGCACGTTGCTAGCCATTAACCAGTGACTAATAAATGAAACTTGTATTAATGTAGATTAGTTAGCAACTAAAAAGTATGAATGTACATAATGAGTAACCGTCAGTAGCCTGATAGGACACAGCGGACCAATGTTGCATTTATTGGCAACCAGTTCCTACTAGCTTGTGCCGTAGTGATGATCCTGTATACAATATGTAAAATATACTGTGTGTATATATATATATCCCCCCCCCCCCCCACCTTGCTACTTAACATGAATGAATTCCTTTAAGGAAGTGCTAGTGGGAGTCACTCTGACATTATACTCTTGTATTTTCTGTTGTGTTTAGAATCCAGATACACATTATTACCTTTTACCAGTTGCAGTATCATGTAAAAGTGTACTTTACCAATTTTCAGCAATGTGTGTGCATGTGTGTAGAAAGACACGGAGGCAGAGAAAACCCGAAATTGACAAGCACATTAAGTCTCTTTTAAAGATTATTTTCAGCACTAATACCTGACAACATCTAGAGCTGAGAAATAGGAGATAATCTAAACCAAAATCTGCTTTAGAGATTTTTACTCTCCTGTTACCTTTTTGTGATCAAATAAAAGCCCAGTAGTGAATCATTTTCCACACATTCACACATATTTATGTTTAATAAAAATAGTATGAATGTGTAACCAGTCACCTTTCAAATGATCCAAATTATACACAATATCTGATGATCTGACAACAGATGAGAAAGAATATCTGGTGTCTATCTAATTAATTTAATGACATAGCAGATGGCGGCAGAGTGGTATAGTGGTTAGCACTGTCACCTTGCACCTCCAGGGTCCGAGTTCAGTTCTCGGCCAGGTTCGATTCCCATCTCTGTGTGCATGGAGTTTGCATGTTCTCCTCATGCTTGGTGGGTTTTCTCCGGGTACTCTGGTTTCCTCCCACAGTCAAAAAGCATGCAGATTAAGTTACTTGGTGCTCCCAAATTGCCCCGTAGTGTGCGAATGAGTTTGTGTGTGTGTGTGCCCTAAGTATCCCGCCTCGTACAGTTAGCACTGTCCTGAACCCTGCATCTCCAGGTTCCGTGTTCGAGACCCGGGTTCGATTCCCGGCTCAAGTTCTGTGTGCATGGAGTTTGCATGTTCTCTCCTTTGGTTTCCTCTGGGTACTCTGGTTTCCTCCAACAGTCCAAAGACATACAGATTAGACTAATTGGTGTTCCCAAATTGCCCATAGTACGTGAGTGTGTGTGCTCAGTGATGGATTGGCACCCTATCCAGCGTGGACCCCTGTCACGTGCCCTAAATCTCTGGGGTAGGCTCCAGGCCCCTTGTGACCCTGTATACAGGATGAAGTGGTATAGACAATAAGTGAGTGAGCGAGTGAGTGATTGAGAGAATCTGCTTAGTGAGCTTGTTCATTGGTTAGCACAATAAACAATGCAGAACTGTAAACTTGTATACATGTAATGGGAGAGTAAAAGGCTTCAACACGTTACTGTGAATCAAAAAGTAAACTTTCTGTAAATCTGCTTGAGCTGTTGTGCTGTCTTTTTTTTTAAGAAGCAACCAAGCCCTGGAAAGCCTTCCTGTTGTGAGAGGTTGCTGTGCACTTTAACAGATGATTCATGTTGGATAAAGGGAGTGAAAATGAAAGTGCATATGGACCAGAAAAGTATGAAACTAGAAATAGATGGTGTTTCTTTTCTAGCTCACACTTTCCGAAATTAAACCACTAAACTGTACTTTACCTTGTTCCTGAAGAGGTACTCTCAGGGGGATGTCTGGTATATTTAGTGCGTATTGTCTATTTGAAAAGCCGCATGTGGTCTACCTTTAATTAGCTTTCGAAAGAAAGTTTTAATGGTAAAATCAGTGTTCCTTTGGGTCCGAGGAAAGATACTAAAGATAGGCTGAATAGAGTGTTATTACCCTAGGAAAAAGTATAGCGGAATGTTGTGCCCTATAGTAGTTACTGGCCTCGTTCCTGTACAGCGAGGGAAGAAATTTGTGGTAGAGAAGGAAAGGTACGGAGGTATCCACATGACCGCCAGTTGCTCACTGTGAGCTGTTGGTTAAAAAAATCACAATTAAATTATCCCTATATCTAATGTACAGTATACCATGATATTTTGACTATAGCCAGTTTTGGGTTTGTTATGATCTGTTGGAGGAAAGAAGAATAGAATGTGGATTCGTTGCCTAAGGAAAATGTCAGTGAGGTTCCTGCATGAACTGCATGGTGTTATGCAAGGCCTGGAGTGGTTTCTACCTCACACTGTTAGCCACGTCAAATGCAATCACTTAAAAATGTCATAAAATATACTCATAAATCCATGTGCTATTGCACTGTGTGTGTGTATATATAGTCCATGGTCCAATTATAATGGTTACATGCCCATAGTAGGCTCTTTGGGTGGTAGACAGCGGCCAGCATGGACATTCCGACTGGTTTGAGGCCATGCAGTCCAATATGCAGGAATGCCATGCACCATGTATTCTGACAGCTTTCTATTATAGACACCATTAACTTTTTGAGCAATTTGTGCCACTTCTGCTGGATCCGACCAGACAGGCTAGCCTTTATTTTATTCACACACCAGAGAGCATTGGCCGCCCATAACCGAGTTGCCAGTTCAATGTTTATTCTTCCTTGGATTACTTTTTGCAAGTAAACTACATACCATGAACCCCCTACAAGACTAACACAGTCAGTGGGTTGTGGTGAACTGGGTGACTTTTTGCAATTTGTACTACATTTGTAATTGATAATGTGAATGTATTAACTTTTTGTAGTGGTAAGGTTATGGCTGAATGGTGTGTGTGTGTGTGTGTGTGTGTGTGTGTGTGTGTGTGTGTGTGTGTGTGTGTGTGTGTGTGTACTAGTACAGGTGTACTATGGCACTAAGGCACGGGTTCATAGTTCCAAAGTGACTGGATGACACTTTGCTTCAGTACAGGCAAGTAACATTCGCGAGAAATATCAAAAAGGGACAGTTACTCGAGAGAATACAACATATACAGTCATACTGTCCATGTCCTTTAATTAGCTAGCTCCTAACAAACATTTCACGCCATCGCGAGAAGCATTATTAGCATATGTTATCCTGGCAACCAGTCATCATGAGCCTAATGTACTGTACATAATTACATATAATTTGATCATCAGAATGAAGTAAATGTGAACTGAATGCCTATTTTAGAAATCTGTAGGTTGGAGAGTCTCTCCATGGGTTGATTTTTATAATACTTAAAACATTTTTAAAGGGCCTCTCATGTTTTCTTTAGACATGGGAAAGCTGCATGCATTTCTTTACTGAATTATTCACATTTGCGTAAATAGATTTGCCAAACAAAATGTGATTTTCACCAAGAGCTGAACTGCTTGAAAGGCACAGAGGATGTCTGGAGGATACATTAGTTGCTAAAGGTTTGCTGGCATTGCACTTTTCTGCCACTGCAACTCGACTGAAATGTCCCAAAACAGTATTTGAGGGTTTTAATGGTGGGTAAAACCCGATCATGGTTTCGCCTCTGTCCCTGAGATGTCCCTTATAAATTGTCACATGGTTCAATCACGAGGGAAAAAACAGTTATGGAGCTGACTCACTACCTGACCTGAAATTGAATGTTCATTTCTTTGTTATGTTTTGTCTTTGACTTATGAAACAGGTTAAAAAATAAAACATTTCATTTGCATTGTTTGTCTTAAAAGACGTTAAACCTAACTAACTATTACAGAACATAATCTCTACCCATTCGCATAGTGATAATGGAGCTACTGTACGTTTTATAGGCAGCTAGCGATCAAATTAGTGATAGCGGACTATATACTTGTCTGGGGAACCAAGAATGACCCAGCATACGGGCATGGCGGAGGCGAACTACAATTCCCAACAGTCACGTTCCAAATCACCGGAATTCTAAACATGCACACAGCTGAACTCAATTACCCAGGTGCATAAATAGAACTCGATGATTGAGGGACTTAGCAAAGTATATGCTCCCATGAGTTTATTTGGATGCTACCCAGATTTATTTACTGTAATTGCCTTAGTGTTTGAATTAGTTTCGTTTTCTGATTTCTACGTACTGGAGTTTGTCGATCTCAACACCTACCAGTTTCAAGTTTCCTTTACATTTAGTTTTCTGCCTTGTTGTATTAAATAAATAACATACCTGCAACTGTATCCATATGCAAGTTATAAAGCTATACTTTAGATAGCAGGCTAGTTTAATTTAGAAATGTGTGTGTGTACAAATATGAAAAAGTACCCGTCACTAAAGGTGGCAACTCTGTCCGTCCGTGTTGTAAAACAGAAAAATACAACGAGCAGGTGATAAACTTGCTCACTGAAACTTTGCTCATCAAACTTTAATCTGTAGTGAAATAATAATAATAATAATAATAATAATAATAATAATAATAATAATAAAGGTGTTAAAGAACCCAGAATGTGTTTTATATTTAAGACACACTTATGGTGATCTCTCATCAGATTCATGAGGTAGTCATCTGGAATGGTTTTCAATTCACAGGTGTGCCTTGACTTGTCAAGTTCATTTGTGTCCCTGCCTTCTTAATGTGCTTTAGACCATCAGAAGGGCATAGAGTTAATGCCCCGATTATTGCTACTACAGTACAACTACTGTACAAATTAGTTAGTTAATGTTAAAATCTGAAGGTCAGTCAATCTGAAAAATCTCAAGAACTTAGAATGTATCCCCGAGTGCATTTGCCAAAACATGAGGAAAGGAAGACCATGAGCTACCTTTGCTGCAGTGCATAACTTTATTAGAATGACCAGCCTCAGAAACCGATGATTTACAGCACCTGAGATTAGAGCCCACATAAATGCTTTTTTTGTAGTTTAAGCGGCAGACTTATTTCAACATCCACATTTCAGAGGAGACTGGCAGCAAAGAAACCATTACTTCAGAATAACAACAAGCAGAAGAGACTTGCTAGGGCCAAGAAAGACAAGGAATGGACAATAGATCAGTGGGAAACCGTTCTTGGGAATGATGAATGAGTGTGACGTTGATTTGTTGGTGACTTAGTCAAAATTGACCAGCATGGCTAGTGTTACCGGCCTCAGTCCTAGGGGATATCTGTGCCAGCAGCAAATGATACACAGGCCATGTGCACTGTGAATCGCTGAATCAACACTTTGATTTTGCAATCCTGTGAAAAACACGCGCAAACGTGTTATGTCTTTCCATAATGGCAGACGGTTCATTACTGACAGTTTCTCTTAAAAAATTATACAAATTCTGAAAAATGTCAAAACCCAACAATATTCTCAAGTGCATCCTGTATAATAACCATACACCAGCAAATCAATACAACCAACAAGCATATGCACACCTAACACACACAACACAGTGCACTTCATAAGGTACACATATATTTTCTTATGCATCTTAAAAGTGGTTTACCACAACATTGCCAAAGTGTCAAAGAGGTAAAATACCCATTACCGAGATAGCACAAAGTCATAAAAGACCAGATTTCACAAGAGAAATACTTAAGACTTATTTGCACTTGAAATATTAATCCAAAATCCTTCTCCCGTTTGCTCATGCACACACTGAAAACATCCAAAATTGCGACTGAACTGAAAACAGCCTGAAAGGCAGAACACTAAAACACTTATTACTATAACAACATGACAAGGATTGACTATTTCAGTCTGACCAGCAGGCTTCTAATTGAAATGACCAGTAATCATACACGGAGCGTTATTAAAATCACTTTCCACCGTTTTTGTAATCCTCAGATAAATAATTTTACATTGGATAAACCCTTTTTTTATATTGTAATCTTACAATCAAATTAACATTTTCATGAAATATAGTCATACTGTACCTGTGAAAAACACGAGCACACGTGTTACGTCTTTCCACAATCTCAGTTTATTACTGAACCCGCCGAGCGGAGGAAAGTTTACTCTCTCGATATTTCACGGGTGCCTGGTGCGCCATCTATGGGCGTGGCGGTGTAATGTCACCACAATATACTAGTTTTAACAGGACTTGAAAAATTCCAATATTTTGCAAAAAATAAAAGGGGATAAAAACAAACTAGAAGAAACTAACAAAACAAACAACAACAAAAACACATGTACAGTACAGACCAAAAGTTTGGACACACCTTCTCATTCAAAGAGTTTTCTTTATTGTGTTCTTTATTGTGTTCTTTAGCCCAAACGCGTCTCTTCTGCTTGTTGTCTGTCCTTAGCAGTGGTTTCCTAGCAGATATTCCACCATGAAGGCCTGATTCACACAGTCTCCTCTTAACGGTTGTTCTAGAGACGTGTCTGCTGCTAGAACTCTGTGTGGCATTGACCTGCTCTCTGATCTGAGCTGCTGTTAACCTGCGAATTCTGAGGCTGGTGACTCGGATGAACTTATCCTCCGCAGCAGAGGTGACTCTCGGTCTTCCTTTCCTGTGAGCCAGTGTCTTTGTAGCGCTTGATGCTTTTTGTGACTGCACTTGGGGACACTTTCAAAGTTTTCCCAATTTTTCAGACTGACTGACCTTCATTTCTTAAAGTAATGATGGACACTTGTTTTTCTTTACTTAGCTGCTTTTTTCTTGCCATAATACAAATTCAACCCCTTTGAATGAGAAGGTGTGTCCAAACTTTTGGTCTATACTGTATATATGAGGATGACAATGTTTTAAGTAACCTCATAATAGCATTTTCTTAGTCCGTTACACTAGCACAGAATTTTGCAGCGATATGCCATTCCATCTGGTTTCCACTTCAACCATCATTTGTTTTCCAACAGGACATTGATCTCTAGGCAATGCAAAAGCTATTTTCCTCAAGAAGGCTGCATCAGATGACCTGGCCTCTACAAATTACCCGATCTAAATCTACTTGAGAATATTTTGGGATTAGTGGGTCGAGAGTGAAGGAAAAACAGACAAGGACTCAACACCTCTAGGAACTTCCAAGATTACTGGAAAACCATTCCATAAGGCTGACTAAGAAAATGGCAAGAATGTGCAAAGCTGACATCAAAGCAAATGTGGCTACTTTGAAGGATCTAAAATATGAAACATATTCTGGGTTATTTAATAATTTTTTGTTGAATGCATAATTATATTTCTGTTCTGTGTCTTCAGTATTAATACTGTATGCAATGTTGAAAACAATAATCAAAAAAAATGAATAAACTGTATATACTCAGAATAACTTGGAGTGCTACAAATTTTCGAGATGCGGATTGCCCCAAACAGGTGGTTGGACATCTGGATAAGCCCAGAGGTCTGGAGGATTATGGGTATTAGGTATTCGCAGAAGTAGGTTAGAAATGAAATGTTTTTGTTTGGCAAACAGGGAACATGGATGATGAGAAATTGCACTGTAAGTTTATTGCAAGTGACATGCAATGTTTTTGTCAAAAAAGGCGCTTCAGGGTCAAGTATACTGTACATACAGTATATCTCCTAAATAGATATGACTCAAGTTTAGATTTTTCACGTTTAGTGACCGGTAAAGCAAAGGAAAAAAAAAATCTGTACTTTTATCCAAATACAAGGAACAATCCTTTGTTATTCATCCTGGCAATTTTATTTATTTATTTTTCAGTCGGCCTCCGGAAAATTACAATGGAGCGATGTCACTGAAACTGAAACGTCATTCTTCCTGTAAATATGTAAACATTGTAGCTGTTAATTTCTGCTAATGATGCAAATACATGCTGCTAATTATTTCTCCCACGATCTTTGCATAGCACAAAGCTGTGGAAGCATTCTTTGCAACAAAACAAAGAATGCAAGAAGGATGGAATCTGATATCCGATATCTGCGCACCCATTTTAACACCAGCCTTTGCATAAGTGTGGCTGAATCTTCCACGCTGGAGAGTTTCAGGGAGATTAACGGGGTGTAATACGCTCCATGTCTAATAAGAGCCAGTGGATTTGTGTGGAGTTAAAGCTCAGCATAAAGGATCATCTGTTTAATCCTGGAATAACATTTTTTTAATACACAGCCCCACTGGCTGAGTCATATTGAGAGGCCATATGTGAGGCATGTCTGGCATGCACTGATAGGTGAACTCTTTTAAAGGGCAGCCTTCTGAGAAATAATAGGGGTGCTCATCTTCAATGTCTCTTTGTATATCTTCGTAGGCATGTTTTATAATCCTTTGGTTAAATCTGTTCCTTTCGCAAATATTTGAAATTCTAGTAAGGCTCTTGTGAGTACAGATTTGTATGGGGCACCCTGGGACAAAAGTGCGTTCAGATTTCTTGAAACCATACCTAGATTGGATTAAACAGAATATTTTGTTGGCTTCCATTATTAAACATCGACCCACAACAGTCACTGCTGTAGATCAACTTTACCATTAGAGACTTGGATCCTCATGAGCTGTCTATTTTCACTCAAAACAAAAGAGAAATTAAAACTTCAGTGAATCACAAAATAAGTGAAGAAGCTCTCTATCAGAGAGAGAGAGAGAGAAAAAAAAAAGACTCACTTGAAGCTCATCCCAGGAGACTGGTTGCACATGGCACAATGCACCCTGGACAGGTCGCCAGTCCATCACAGCATACACACTGTGTTTATTATAGACATCAATAATTCTCATAATTTTCTGCTAAAAAATAAGTTACTATTTAAATTACTTATTTGTACAAGCGTATATTATCTAAAATATAGAATGTTACCAATAAATAAATTTGTGCATGCAATTAATATACTTTTATCACAAATCACAGCAATGCGAAATGCAATATAATTAAACTGTTTATAACTAATATTCTTTAAAAACACAATGAACTGTTTTGTCCTTTTTCAGACGAGCTCTACTGTGTTTAAAATGTTGCTCCACTGTCTTGAGGCTTGACTCACTCCTCATTTCTTCGTTTTTTTTTTTTTTTTTTTTTTTTTGAAAAGCCAGAATCTTTTATTTTTAATGCAGTCTTGAGGAATAGTTCTCCAAGCTTCCTGAATGACTTTTTTGGCTCTCATTTTTCAGTCCAGTCCCTGTACCTGAGCAGGTTCAGAGATTTTTTGTTTTGTTTTTGTTAATCCGAACAATAATCTACAGGTATGAAACATTCAAGCATAAAAAAAGAAATTAATAAAAACATTCAACTTTTTGAACCAGTGAGAAACAGGTGCAGAATGATTAAGGCGGTGATTAGTATACTGTTCGTGAATGTTGGTGTTTGGAAGAGACGAATGGGGAAATGAGGTTGCTGCTGAGGTTGTGACATAAACAACCATTTTTCAAATGTAATTTTTATGCTAAAAAAAAAACATTTGCTTAAATTATTAATTTTATTTATTTAATCGACACAATTTAATCTAAACTCGTCCTACTTCTTAAAGTTTACCTGCCCACTTTAATATCTTGTGATATTAAAACAAGGCACGGTGGCTTAGTGGTTAGCACTGTCGCCTTGCACCTCCAGCTTTGGTGTTGGTTTCCTCCCACGGTCCAAAGATGTGAAGATTAGGCTAATTTATGTTTCCAAATTGCCCGTACTGTGTAAATGCACGTGTGAATGTTGACCAGAGGTCCTACCACAGTTGTACAAATGGGAATAAATACAATGGTCACCATTGGACTCCACATTCCCTAGTTAGACTACAGAGTGGATGGATGGATAAAACAAAGATCTAAAACATTGTCACAAATTGATATTACATTATGCAGGGAAGAATAAAAAAAAAAGATCAATTACATAAAGAAAATCTATGCATGTTTTTTTCCTTGCCTGAATGAGACTGATGCTTCAGTGTTAGATCCACTCCACCTACATAGTCCTAAATTTACACAACAATGCCTCATCCTGCAGTGTACGCTGGGCTAGAAATGTGATGCCATATATCACTGCTGTATTGTTCTACTTCCTGTTGATAAAAACATACTGTACATGGATCTGCCGTTATATTAAAATGAGAGACAGATGAAATAAATAACTTTGATAATATTGATTATTGACATCTGTCAAGGGATGCGATTTATTCGGTAAATAAATAGTCCGTTTTTTAAACTGAGGTGCTGGAAAAAGTAAACATGGCCAAATTTAAGGATTTAATCAACTTTGACAAAGGCCAAATTGTTATCGCTTGGACGACTGAGTCAGAGCAATTCCCAAACAGCAGGTGTTGGATGGTTCCAGCAGGCAATAATTTGAAACTACCAAAAGTGTTCCAAAGAAGGATAACAACCGACCCAACATCAGGGCCATGGGCACTGAAGGCTCACTGATGAGCATGGAGAGTGAAGGATAGCCCATCTGGTCCAATTCCAATACAAGAAGTACTGTAGCACAAATTGTTAAAAAAATATATATATATAAAAAGGTGAATGTTGGGTCTCATAGAAAGGTGTCAGAACATACTGCACCACAACTTTCAGTGTATGGGACTGTGGAGCTGCAGACAGATCAGAGTGTTCTTGTTGGACCCTGTCCAACAACAAATCATCTAGAATGGGCACATGATGATTAGAACAAGACCAACGCATGTCAATGCTATGGATAATGGTTGCTTGGTCTGATGAATCATATTTACTGTTATAGTGTGTCACGTCCTTACTGGTGGAAGAGATGGCACCAGAACATACAATGAGAAGTAGGCAAAATAGCAGAAGTTGTTCAATAGATAGATATATACTGTAGATAAATGTGTTCAATTTAAATGTGTTATATTCTTATTAGGCTTTAAAAAAAAAACAAGTTAAGGGTGTGAAGATAATATTTACGGCTAAATTAATTTTTAATTACTAAATGGTTTTAATGAACAGATGGCTGCATGAACAGAATAATCCAACCTGTGGTCATTTGCAGCATCTCCAACATCTGGAAAACTTGCAATCCAGAAAAGTTGTGTTTGACTGGTTGAATTACTTGTGGTGGATGTACTGTATGTGCTATGCACAGCTGGAAAAGAAAAGGGTTCATAAAGGTCCCAAAATGATCTTGTCTTACTATCTGTTTTATACTAAATGAATAATATATATGATAATTATTATTTAAAAAGTTTACAATTTTAAACTTAAACTTTTATTATTTAGCAGTTTAAAGTAAGCAGAAAATTAACTGCTCAACATGTATCACACTGGACACATGAAATGTACTTAATTTATATCTGTACATGTGCTTTATAAATAACACGCAGTGTTTTTCCTGTTGAACGTGGCCAAGAGGTGACCTCTCACCTTTATATATCCTAGAATATTACACAGTTGTACAATATCCTGCTTAAAAGGTCAAACCTGTTCTGCTTGTGCAGTGTAAATGTACATATACATTTTTATTAGCTAACATACTGTATATAATTGTCATGCAGGGAGTTGAGGGAGGTTGCAAGTGCATACTGTGGTTTATTAAAGTGGAGCTTCAACACAATAAAAGAAATATGATATCTAAACAAAAACATGAAAACTAGGACTAGGAGCTACAGGATAACACGAACCCTAATACTCAACAACACAACTAAAACAAGACCTACCCGAAACGCTGACTTTAAATAGACAAGCTAATGAAATTCAACATGGTGCAGGTGAAGACAATCAGGACAATATGAGTGGTGAAGTGCATGCTGGGAACTGTAGTCCAGGGCAAGTTTCAACATAAGAGAATGCAAAAGTCAACAACACAAAATGCACAAACAAATATAGGAGGACATGACAATGATACATTCAGGAGAATACTTCAATTATATAGATATTACCTCTATAAAACACTATGAATTGTTTTGATTTTGTTTTGTGTCTTTACTTTGTAGAAGCAGAGTCAGGAAGTTTTTAAGTGTTCGTTCTCTTGGCAATGGTTGAACTTTTGAATTTGTAGCACTCTTCCTTCTCGACTTTGTTTTATGATTTCTTTTCATCTTGCCTCACTAAGCACATCCTGTAGTGATCTGGTTCTAGCCTGGAGGTTTTGTGAGCACATGTGTATGTGTGCCTGGAGTTACCGTACTGTTAAGTCCAAACTCTGGTCCAGTTCTTTTATTACTGCATTTCTCACTCCAGTGCTTTTGCAGATGGTTTATGTCTGGAGCCAAGCTTCAGTCATGCCCACCAATTCATCTCTTTCTCTCTCTCTCTCCGGATATTTTCTGGATATACTGTATTAACTTATAACTGATTATGTACACCACTGGTTAACACAGTTAATTTTCTTATTGTGACCCATAATGTCAATAGTAGGACCTCCCTGGCCGACCACTTCTTATTTTCATGACCTGTTGATCATATTTGAACAAATAATTCATATATATATATATGAATTATATGTTTATATAAGAATTATATAAGTTTGTATAATATATAGCTCAAGCTATAAGAAGAAGAAAGGTGCAACTATTAGTGATGGGAAGTTTGAATCATTTTAGTGACTCGGTTCTTTGAATCTTTTTTTGAGTCACTTAGTTCATTTCGTTCTTTTGATCAGAAATAAAATAAAATGTTACATTTTCAATAAACAGACCCTCAACACATCTACATACACAAATTTTGGCTATGGTTCCAGTAATGAAAATATTACAATGCAGCTAAGGACATATCATGATAAAGAGAATGAGCAGCTCACCTCTCATATCTTCTGGTCCGAATCCTTCGTTCTTTTGCACTGCATAGCATCTACAAGAGTCACATGGCAAAAGAACAAACGACTCGGACTAGAAGACTCATTAAGGAGAACCGTTCATTTCTGTTTACTGTGTACTGCACTGCATAGCGTCTATGGGAGTTATGTGACAAAAGACTCAAAGGTAACTTCTCCTATCTGTTTCCTGTACATAACTTACATGGGTTTTGTGATGCTTTGCGCATGCATGCCCAGTAGAAATTGAATGAATCACTCTCTACTCGTTCTTCTGAGTCATATTAAAGACTCGTTCAACCCATCACTTGCAACTACATGATTAAATAAAGCATAAAGCAGTGACCAGTGACTATAAATAAGACAGGTAATATTGGTTTGTTTGCACAGTAGTAAATCCCGTGAAATATACCCATAGTTTCCTTTCACACTCGAATAAACATGGACCAATTGTGAGAGCCTTGGACCCTTTACACCAAATGCCAAAAAAAAAATTCATATAGTATGCACCCGTAATGAATATTTGGGTAAAAGTTTTACCTTTTAACCTTTTATAGTTTTATATCATCTATATTCCATCTGCCTGCTCATTGGTTATAAATTCAGACCCCACACCGATAACCTTTCTGAATTAATTTTAGATTCTATGACTTTAGCTTCACTGGCTTGTGTTATACGATCTTGATGATCTTGAAAGGTCAACATTTTGGTCTAATCATACAGTTTAACTCTTTGCTAGTTTAAGGGGCCCTTGGGCACATGACCATTAGAGCCAGGTAGTAACCTGTCACTGCAGAGACTAAGTATGCTAAACCTTTAAACATTTGTTTTTAAATGCTCCACTTTGTTTGTTCCCCCTTTTTAATACAAATGCTTAACATTATTTCTGAAAGAATCTTTGCACTGTGGCATTACATTGCATCTGCCCAAGATACAAGAACCTCCATGCCTGTTCCATACTTTTATCAGACATCAGTGCCACAAGCAGTAACAAGAGCACTTTCTGCAGGAAAACACATTTTATAATGTTATGTCATCTTAAACAACACTTTGTCTCCTTAGTAATTGCTTTTAAGTCGTCTCGAATTGCCTCTGAACAGTTTGTATTGTGTTTCACTGGTTAATGCGAGCTACAATGCTAACAAGCTTCTCACACAAGCCTGAAAGCCTAATTCTCTCTCTAACCCCTGAACAAGGGCACTACTCGCTGTGTGGAACAAGTGATCATACACCCTGCATAGTGCACTTTCCTTTCCTGTGTATGCTATTTGGGATTTAATCCAAGAAGAGTTAGTTAGCTGCTAATTACCAAGCTTGAAATGCTAATATTAGCTAACATTACCTGGGCATCATTTTATGAAGCATAAACCACAGCATATTCCATATTCATCTTAACAGAAGCACTGAATGAGTTAACACTTATGCTAACACTAGCAAATGCCACCAAATCCAGGAGGAATCACATATTTGTTCACTTTCTGAGGTAATTATGATAACAAACCAAGCTTCTGTAAATTAATATCTGTATGGCCTTCTTTATCCGGTTACATGTGCTTGTTTCTCTTCTGAATAAGTTACAAAGTCTGCCAAAAAAATACTGCAAGAGAAAATAACCAGCAAAACAGAAGCTAAGTTACTATTTTATCTGTGTAACAACACATCATATAATCCAGCAGGTCATCAGGTAATCATCAGGTTAGCTTTCTTCATCTTTTCTGCAATGAATGTGCATTATAGCCTGACATTGGTCAATATACTGTATATCAATGATATTAAACAAGCCTGCTGTTGTTGTTGGTGGTGGTTTTTTGGCGGCTCCCATCGAGGGATCACCACAGCAGACCATCCGATTGGCACACAACTTGGTGAAGCATATATATATCCGTCAGGTTGTGACGGATGAGCTTCCTGACGCAACCCCATTTTATCTGGGCTTGGGACCGGCACTGCATCCAGTGGCTGATGTTTGGGCATTGGGTGGGAACTGAACACTGACCTTCCGCATGGCAGGCGAGAAACCTACCACTTTTGCCACCAATGCCCAATGACAAGATACAAGTCTTCCTAACAAAACTGTTTTTTTTATTTTCTAATTAAGAATATTTTTGTGCAAAGAAATAGCATTAAATAAGCAAATTAAACACCTTAATGGCTGTTCACACTCATTATCTGACATTATCTGAACTAAATGAAACCAGCACAGCCCCAGGATTGAAATGACTCCAAAGAAGGATCCATTGGGAATTAATGTATGGCAGGAATACTGAATCACTGGTGCTGCCATTTTTAGCAATTAGAACCATAAATTATATTCACAACTGGATCTATTTAGGATTATGATGATATAGAATAGAATATGTTGCAGAATTGTCCCTTTTTGCTTGGAATTAGAGAATTGAGGTTGGGAAAAGCTACTAATTAATTCAGCAAGTTCTGTGAGAGAAAGTAAGATGAGTTGTATAAGACAATGTTGTTTCATAGCATTTAAATAAATTATAAATAAGATATGTAAAAATATCTTAGTATTTAATCGCAATCTGATACTAAAATAAAAATCATGTTTGCTGATTTGATGAATATAATTTTATATAATCTAAGATTAATTTGTTAACCAATTTTAGACAACAATCTATTATTTCTTAACAAGTTGTCTTTGTTTATGTTTGTTGCATTGTGCTCCTTAAAGAGCAAACGGTTTCAGCTATTTCAACATAGATTTAGCACCAACAATGCGGAGCAAATGTCTTGAGCCACCCATCATTTCTTCATATTGCTTGCAAAGAGACAGACTTGTTTTAATGTTGTCTTATGGAATAACTCTCCAGCCTTTCTGAAGGACTTTTTGGCTTTCATTTTTGGCAAGTTTTTGGCTTGCATTTTCAGTCAAGTCCCTCTAATTGACCGGTTTCAGAGGAATGCGTTTTGTTTGTTATGAATTATTCAAGCATAAAAAACATGGAACTTGAGGTATGAACCACTGAGAGACAGGTGCAGATGATGACAGGTGATTAGTATCCTGGTGATGCTGAATGCTGAGTGGTTGGAGCAGATGAGAGGGGAAATGAGGTTGCTGTTGAGGTTTTTATATACTGTAAACAGGCAATGCTTAAATCAAATATTTAGACACTTTTAATCTTCATCATTTAATTGAATTTAACATGAAGAAAGCCTTTTTCACAGTACTATACAGAATTTAACCTCTATTCATGTTAAACCTACTGACAGTCTATAAATTGGTTACCTTATTATTTAGTAACAATATCATTGACACTAAAGAAATGAAAGTAAATAGAACATACGATTCTTATTCCCATAATCTTTAGGAAGTTTGAGTACTTATAGAAAGAGTATCTTCCTGTATAAGGAAGTAATATTACAATTATTTAATGTCCAGGTAACTGTGCTGAGTGAATGTAACCCAGAAATATACAATTTTATTATAAGCTTAAAATGGATTATATGTTTCAATGTTCTGTGTTATAATCCACTTACTTTTTTCCTATCTATTTAAAGTAAATATTTATATGTACATATTTGTAAGTGGAAGTTGAGTAAGACAGACATGCAGTAATTTTCACCCAACTGCTCAGGTGAAAATGAGTTTCTTAGAAGTACATGAGTAGGAGTTGAAATTGAGCTTTGTTCTTAGTAGCAAAAACTTAGCGAAAAAGGAAACCCTCATCTCTTGCTATAGCTCTCATGCGGCTGCATGCGAGTCAGCGTGATTTACAGCACTGTCCATAAATGCATCAGGAATTTATGGCAAACTTAATTAGATGGCATAAAACTGAATTATGGTAATGGCCTGGGACAGTGGAACAATAGTGCTTGGTTACTCATTTCCATAATTCGATATCTCTCTCCCTCTCTCCCTCTCTCCCTCTCTTTCTCTCTCTAGTATTAACTACATCAGCACTGATGAGCTAGGCCCTCACATTCACATCTTTTTATTTTATTTATTTATTTATTTATTTATTTATTTATTTTTACCGTTTCCTGTTATTTTTCCCAAACATGAAATACATCTTAGTTTAAATGATTTTAGTAGCTTGCGATGATTTCATGTATAACTAAGTATTCATCCATCACCCAAATCTAATCACTCACTGGCTCATTTACAGAACTTAGTATAAACTATAACACAGTTTAATTAATCCAATAAAGTGTAGTACCCATTATAGCACATTATCATAAGCGGTGTCTTCCTATTATCTGTTTAAACTAAATATGTTCTGCTGCATCAGTAGCATTAACGTGGCCGTCTCACGGATTAAGTGTCCACATCTTTCATTAAACGTCACTGTTGTGATGGTAATTGAATGCTAATGAATGTATTAGAGCCAACAACAGGCTGTAATCACTTTGCCGTGTCTCGCCATTCGTCTGGCTGTTTGTGAGCATGGGTTTTATTCAAACGAAGGCTGCTGACACTCACCAAAGAGCAAGCTGTGAATAATTACTACCATTACTATTAATTGGCGTCAAAAGTTGAGGTGATTGTACCATCTGTGAAGTGAAAGTGATCTGTATGTGGTTTTTGAGGGGTTTTTACACACATGGTATACACCACATCAAATCTGACAATAGACCAGATACACCGTAGTTTAGACAGTAACATGATAATTGATTTCTGTTAAACTGTGTGGTTTGAAGGCATTTGATCCATAACTATATCCACAATTCAGCAACAGGTCATTTTCACACTTTTCAAAAAAGGTCATTTATTCTGCATTTTTTTATGCGTGAAAACTGTTCTGTTCTCGAAAAAACTGGCCACCGCCTGCCTCTACTCAGCCATGGCACTGTCTGCATCAAGTGTCGAAGCTATCCACTGTCAGCGATGCATGCCGAGTAATGTGATTGGTTCAAAAGTTACTTTTCATTTCACATTTCATAATAGAGTGGAAACCGTAACAGAGACACAAAGCCATACTGATATATGAAACCAGATGTTCACATGAATGGAGTACTTTGCTTGAGTGCTGGTATCAAAGGCAAAAAATAATAATAATAATAACAGAAAACAGATGAACCAACTACCTATTCTTTTGTAAACCTGTGTTTACATAAGGATCTAGGGGTTTTTGTTCTTATTGCTTTTGTGCAATTGAGCCACTGTTCAAAAGGAATTTATTTATGAGAAAAGAAAACCCCTAAACAAGCCCAGAATTGGTCCTGGTGCAGACTCGTGTGTTTAAGCCCTGTGAGAAAATGCCCTTAATCTGCACTTTATCAACACTGAGTTTAAGAACATTGTGTTTTTATTACTTTTATGCCGTGAATAAATTCTAGAAGAGAAATAGTGATTCAGTTGCGGTAGGTTTCAGGAGTATATCAAGGTATCATCGACACAACTGAAACAACTGAGATGATGAGTTCTTTTGCATAATGGTATAACCGGAGAATATTGTGAAATAATGAAAAGGATCAGGCGAAGAACTCGTCCCTGTGGTACACCCTAGCCACTCTAACAGCAGCAGATTTGTGTTTTTTTCCGACGGCAAAAAAAAGTGATGCCTGTTAGTAAGATCAGATCTGATTAGCATGAAGCATGCTAAAGGAGCCATTAGGCCATGTATTCAACATTGAAAAAAAGGCTACGAGCATTGATAAGCACATGAATGACGTGTTATGTAAAATGGCATGAAGGTTCGGCTCTGTGAATCCGCATCATTCTGTCACGCTAGTCTTTGCGAAATGTTATCAGATCGTTATCGCTAGATCTTAGTTTTCTAAGAAAGATACCGGGTCTGAAGGCTTAATCACACTATATATAAGTTCAAAATTCTTTTTTTTTTTTTTTTTTTTGCACTTTGTTAAAGTATTGTGTCATTTCTCTTATAATAAGCCATGCATGCATGACCTAGTTTCGAACAAAAAGGTACCACATTAAGGGTCTGTATAAAAGGTTAATATAATTATATTGCAGTATGGCTCAGCACTCTTAAAAAAAAAGTTTTAAGTCAACAGATAATTACTTAATTATCAAGCAGGATGCTAAGGGTCTGTGACCTCTTAGCACTGAAATTGTCTATTCCTATTTTCTAATCAAGTTTTTTTTTCCCCCTTTTTTTTTTATTTCCCCAGAGTGCACAGCCATGCAAACGTGCACTGTGTACCATACATTTTCCATTATAAATCCATTACTAGAATCCGTCTTTGTCCCTCAGCAGCCATTAGCAGGCCTTCCTTTCCCTCTCTGTTGGTAGTTCCCTAATGTTGGCAGTGGGTCCTTGCCTCCGACTGGTGATTTATTGATGTAAGTGGGGAAGCTATGAAGCTCACTTTGTGACAGCCCCAAAGCTTTTAAAATTGAGCACGTCATTGGGCTGATGAATTGCCTGCAGGTTGAGCTTGCCCAGTGCTCTGATACATCAACATAGTGCTTATAAGCACCCCTGCGGTCCAAGAGCATCAGCTGTGACAGAGGATAGATGAGCTCTGGACTCTCAGTCAGCTTGCTTCAAATCTAGATAGATTGCATTAAATGTAAGAGGCAAACAATTGACTAGGCAAAGGATGTGATAGTAATGGGACCTATCATCTGATCTTGCTCGATATTTTCCCAGCGAGAGCGGGAGGAGAAAAAAAAAAAAAAAAGAAGCTCTTTCCTAAGCAAATGCGCTGTTAAATTTGTCCAAGTTGTCACTTTAGGTTCTAATAGTACTTAATATACCAGCGCTGCATATATCAACTTTATTTAGTTCCTGTGTTTTATCTATTCTACCTCATTTCCTGTTGCAAGAAGAGACTTGGCACTTTTATTGCTTTAGAGTCACAGTACTTCCAAATCGTAACTGGAACCATGTTAGCTGCTAATCTTCCCTGAAGTTTTACCCAGCACCTGTTTGCTAGCCTGAGGGTGATAGATATACCTCTAGTGGAACCCACTATAACCGGAGAAGCCATTTATAATAATCTGTATCCAGTGATTAAATAGGCCAGAGCTGAGCTCAGTCTGTGCCTCCTCGCTGCGTGACTAAAATTACAGCACATGCGGAGCGTACCAAAGGGAGACAGAGTAGCATCAATCAGCGTAATAGGAAAAGAAACAGGCCTCCATCATTAATTGTGCCTGGGCATGCGGAAAGCTAATTAGAGCACTGGAAATTAGGTTGTGTGTAACGC
Source organism: Clarias macrocephalus (assembly GCA_011419295.1). NCBI lineage: Eukaryota > Metazoa > Chordata > Actinopteri > Siluriformes > Clariidae > Clarias > Clarias macrocephalus. Next base: position 102,821 of record JAAGKR010000370.1, read on the forward strand.
AACATGGACGGGTCATGCTAGCTTTCATATGTCATGTACTTTAACGTCATGTCACATTGCTCAGCATCTTATTAAGCAAAGACAGAGTTTTTGTACTGAATGGCAGTAGTTAATGTGAACTCATTACATTCCTTTAACATGAATAAACTTTCTGACATTTACTTATGCCACAAAGGGTACAAAGTCAGTACAAGTAATTAGAAGTTATTTTTATACCGAATGAATATACGATGGATGTGATGCAGCATTTATTTATCGTATACCATAATAATTAGCTTGGACTTCTTTGGTGAGTCTTTCCTTGTTTGAAAACCCAATTTTCTTTATATATAGTTAAGTTAGTCATGCAACACATGCTGGTATAGAAACATACAGTACTTTTGTTGACAGATGATGACAGATGATCAGTGATGGTGATTAGTATACTGGTGAAGCTGGAACAAATGAGAATAGCAGAATGTTAAATATAGTAGATAACAGGTAGCATTAACTTTGCGGAATCAGAATGGGTGGAAAAAGAAATAGTGTGGATGATTAGAGTAGTAAATGATTGGTGAATTTGCATCATAAAAATTATAATAGAAATCATAGCTATGTTTATTACTGAAAGTAAAAGCAGTTCCCCACATATACCGAAATATATTAAGAACTCACAGAACTAGGACTAAACGGCGTGAACATAACATACAGTAAGCGTGAAAAAAAGGCTTAATGTGGTCTGATGAGTTTTGATTGACTGTGTTTGAGGGCAATAGGTGTCAGGGTAAGATGGGAAGTGCATGAAGCGATACACCAATCATGCACAGTGCCCACTGTACAAGCCTCTGGAGGCAGTGTTATCATCTGGGGTTGCTTCAGTTAGTCAGGTCTAGGCTTAGCAATCTTACGTGGCAATAAAATAAACTCAGCTGATGACCTGAATGTACTGAATGACCAGGTTATCACAAGATGGATTGTGATGAATTGTGAAAGATTTGTTCTGGGAGAGGCAGCACAATGGTTAGCACTGTCACTTTGTACCTTCAGGGTCTGGGGTCAATTCCCTTCTCAGTTTTTGGGTTTCCTCTGGGTATTCCAGTTCTATCTCACAGTCCAAAGACATGCAGATTGCCATTCCCAAATAGCCCATAGTGTTGAATGGATGGATTGGCACCGCACCTTGTGTTTTGTGCATGTGCTCCCTGTATACAGGATAAAGCAGTATGCAGTAGATGATGAGTGAGGTTCTGGGAGCATGAGGAATCATTTACATTTTAACATTTGAAATTTAAATTTAATTTAAACATTTATCATTAAATTTTTACATTTGTAAATACATTTTACACATAAGTTGGCCACTTTTTTTTTTTATTATTACAGCCACATTAAAAGGTGTTATGCATTGACACTAAATGTTTGTGTATTTTCGTACCTCCTTATTTTTATATCTGGACATGTATTTGGTTTTAGACTAAAATAGGAGCTTTTATTTATGTAAATCGTACCCATCTGTATCCAGAAACACTTGAAAACACCGAAGGTCCAAACGCATTATCAGCATGATGTGAGAATTTCTACCGACAGTTAACCTCAGCTATTTCACCACTTGAGTGCTGTAGATATCCATAACACTGTGTTTTTAATCCTGCATGTGAACTTATTTTTGTTTGTTTGTACCTGCCTGCGATATATTCTAACAAAATTAACTGGTTCTTTTTTCACCAAATATACATAAAATTGTAGCAGCCTAATTAAATCCATCGCTCTGATCAGATAACGCCTGAAAGTACAAAACCTCTCTTGAGTTTTTATTGTTGCCTTCCACAATAGGGTCTCTAGGCTCAAAATGCTTTCCTTAGAAAAAAAAGGAGGCGTTTTTTTTTTTTTTTTTTTTTTTCATATAAAGTACAACAGAACAACCAAAACAATGTGAAACCAAGAACCATGAACACTAGTGCAGTAGTGCACCTCCCACTCAGATCTGGAAATATTCACCCCACATGATCTATTCATAGTTAATCAACACCTGCTGACCAGTCAGATTTGGTTTCTGACAGGGTGAAGATATACAGGTATTAGTATAAAACCCAATCCAAAGATTTTGATTTGAATGATCAACGTTTATGCTTGTTTTATTTATTTATTTCTCTATTTTACTTGCCTTCATGCTATCTAACGTTACTTCCCAAGTGCTGGGAAAAAAGAAGATACCCACTTCAGAACTGTGCTGAGTGCTACTGCCTTGTTCTTGGTTTCATAGTTTGCTTTGTAATTATAGCATGGCTGTATGTTGTTTAAAACCTTTGATTAAGCCTCTCAATTTCTATATTTACATACGACATTACAGCACGTTTCATCTGTGTCATCTACTGTAGCACACACAAACAATTAGTTTATAATTAGAGACACGGTAGAACGAGAGCCCTTGGTGCCAGTGCCCTGACTTAACTCTTTGGATAGTTTGAAGCAAATGCCCCTTCTAAGAGAAGGGAGTGAGGCAGAAATTATGGCTGTAAATCATGGTTGTCCTAGACAGATTCCAAAGTGGATGCCCGTCTCATCCATTAGTAATTCCTCAGAGACCTTCTCCCCAGAGACTCATCCATTTCGGGGTGTTCTTGCAGCTTAGCATGTCCACTTCGGGTCCATTTAGACCGAGAATTGATGTCTCCATATTTAGCACTTCTTGAGATCTTGAGTTACAAATCTGAGAAAGAAGGGCTCATTTCTTACTGTGGATTTATGGGGAGAACTTTATATTTGTACAAGTTTATAAATTATTTTTCCACCCAGCTGTTCGGATAAAGTAGACAGTAATTCAGCGGCAATGCAAATCAGCAGTTTGGGCTATATTAAAGTGTTCATTTCTATAGGTTTGTCTTATATACAGTAGGTTCATAGGGAGGTGAAAAGAAGTTGCAGCTCTTTATGTGCTTCTCTTTTTCCTCGCATCGCTCTTGAATAGGGCCAAAATAATCAGGACTCATCAGACCACATGATCCAATTTTTCTATTGCTCCAAAGTCTTGATGCACCAATTAGCAAATGGAAGCCTTTTTCTGATTAGTCTCAATAACAAATAGTTTTCTTATAGCCACACAACTGTTTTGTCCCAATGCTGCAAGCTCTCATCATTGTATGTGTAAAGAAATGTTCTTATTTTTAATATTAAACATAGCTATAGTTTTTTACAGTTTTTTTTTTTTTACAATGCAATTTCATTAAGTTCCATTAAAGAAGGAAAACTCACTAGTTGTGATAACCTGGTCATTCAAGTCATCAGCGGACTTCATATTATTGCAATATACAGTTGCTGAGTCTAGACCTGACCAATGGAAGCAACCCCAGATCATAACACTGCCTCCAGAGGCTTGTACAGTGGCCGCTATACACGATGGGTGCATCGCTACATGCGCAAAAGATGCAAAAAGATTTTGGGGGGGCGCAAACAAAATTAAAATCAAAGTTTTAATACTCGTCTGTAAATAGGCATTTATCAGGTGCTTAAGCATCATTGCTACTAGTATAAAATAAAGGCCTGACTCACATCGCATCCAGTCAGCAGCTCCGCTTGCCATAAGAAGTGCTGGAAAAGACTTGTTGAGGATGGTCCAATCACATGAGCCCAAATGTTTAAAAACAATATTGATTTGCTAAGAACAAAAGAGGGAGGGTTCAGGGCGCACAGTGCTGCGCCCCAAGGATGATTTGACAAAATCCAATCAGAGCTCAGCCTCAGGTCACATGCTTTTCAAAAATTTACGTGCCTACATAGACACTCGTTTGTCCGGCGCCCCACGTACACGAACACAAATGAACGTAATACAGTTTATATATATATTTTTATTGCAAATAAATTTTATTAAGAAATACAGCAGAATATTGTGACTAACTGACTTCATTCCATTACTAAAATAAATAATTATTATGTTAAATAATTACATGTTAAAGTAGCATTCTTCTCTGCCTAACTTTAAAGGGGGGCGGCGCCCCTGTGCCCCGTATTGACCGGCCGCCACTGCTTCTTACCCTGACACACACATCACTATGGAATAGAGTCAATCTGAACTCATTGGACCACATGATCTTTTTCCATTGTATAATGTTAGTAGTAACTAATAGCTAATAAGAAGCATAAAACTTTCTTATGGATGGTTGACAATGTTAAACCAAATTCTAAAGAGATAAAATGCATTCAAATAAATTGATCCAGACTCGGTTATAATTTTCAGCAACTTCCAAGTGTAAAATAATAATAATAATAATAATAATAATAATAATAATGGAAAATATAGGTGAAAAGGGGCTGTCAGTAAGCATGTGGTCTCCTCAATTTCGAGTTCAACAAATGACATCAAATCAACATGGCTGCTCACAGAATCAGCAGGAATCACTGTAGCTGCTTTTACTTTTCAGTCTTATTTTGTACATGTGTGTGTCTGTGTTTTTTTTTATTTTATTTTTTTTAAGATTAGTAATCTTAACACATTTCAGTTTGTTAAATCTATAAAACTTTCTACACAGTGCACTATTTTGAGTAGATACAGTACAGGCTACAGTTAGCTTGCTAGCATGTTGCTAACAAAAAACAAACGTGGAAGCATCCGTGTATTTCTTCTCCCTCTTTGTTGCTTAAGTGCTTAGAGGTTAAAAATTATATAATGTTGGAATTTGGATTTTTATATCTGAGCTATGCAAATGGAGTTATATCGACACGCCATTAAGGAGCAATATCAAATTAAGTTGGCTTTTTCAAACCTTAACAGCATATTACTGTTCATCAAATGTATTCCTTTAATAGCCATTTTTGAACTGCTAGTGTCCCATCTGGCCAAAGTGTATATTATATCTGTCTATTAATTAGAACAGCCGGGATTTAATGACGTCCCCACAACTAACTGCGAGGTTTGTGCTTTATGGCCCATCCTGAGTTTCATATACCATCTCACCCCATTGGTTCAAGCTTTCTGTTGCTATAATAAAATCTAAATCACACTGGCTAATTGGATTTAATCAGAGGAAATGCAGTGAACTGGAGAAAAATCTTCCATCCTGTCGCTCTGGGTGAACAGAGCACACCGACTTTAGTGATAGGCTTTTAACGACCATGTCTCTCTCTCTCTCTCTCCCTCACTCAGCTGTACAGCTCATTTGACTTTGGACGGAAGTGGCATCTCGTTCACGAGCGAGTGACCCCCAACCGCTTCTACTGGTAGGTTACACACCTCACGGCACACTTCAGAATGCAATATCATGCTCAGGTTATTGCAAACACCATCTCGGCAGAGTGATTCTCACGCAGCGTAAACACAAATTATAGGACGCGTCGCAAACTGTCGGATTGGTTGCAGGATTGCTGTTTTATGTTTGGCATGTAAGGTGTGCAAACAACTTGTTTGACCATTTTTGTGTGTGTGTGTGTTTGTGTGTGTGTGTCAAAAGCATGAATTTGTAATCCTGATTCAGTCATTGCATTTTTTTTTTTTTTGGGTTAATCTTTCACTCTGTATCTCGACATTGAATTTCCATCCCATGTCGCCTGAATCCCATGACACTAGGAGGTTGAAGGAGAAAAGAGATGAGAGAAAATGTTCAACTACATCACAATAAAAGTGTAATAAGACAAGGCTGTGAAGTTTATCATTCGCTGCTTCTCATTTTCTCTCTGCTCGTTTCCTCCACTAAGAAGCGTGCCATCATCACAAATGGATGATAGGGACATTAAACGTCTATATTATGAGGTGACTCATCCCTCTGCGTGTATATAAAGGCTAGATTCGTTATGTAGCGACATCCTAAATGTATTTCATCATTTCTGATTTCCTTTTCTCCATACGTCTATGGACGAGTGCAGTAGTATTGCGTTTAAACCTTTACCGACAGCATACAATGTTGTCTATAAATGGATCATTGAAAGAGATAACACTCTAGGTGACCTACAGTACGGTGGCCCTGAAGTACAAAACACAACAACATTTCGCAAACAATAACTGCATTTTGCACAAAACATCTTTAAAACATGACCAAATATCCCAAAAAACTCTGGGAGGAAACCGGAGTACCCGGAGGAAACCCATCAAGCAGGGAGAGAACTTGCAAACTCCATGCACACAGAGATGAGAATCGCACCTGGCCAGGAAACGAACTCGGACCCTGGATGTGCAAGGCGACATCCCAAAACACAAAAACGTAACCACATTTCCCAAAAACTATAAACATTTGTAAAATCACAACTATATTTCAGAAAACATTTCCCAAACTGCAAATCTACGGTGGGCCTGAAATACAAAACTCAGCACTTCCCAAAAACTCAATGACATTTCACCAAAACACAGGCACATTTCCATTTCCATAGTGCCAGAGGGTTATGGCTATTAGTGTTAGCAATTAGTACAAACCTTATTGACCAACCCTAGTATGGAGAACCTAGTAACCCATACGTAAAGATACACTCACACATGCATATGGTGACTGAGGATGGGTCCACTCGATAACCATGAAGGTGGCCTTTGGATGTGTCTGTGATGGCTTGTGACTGCAGTCGCTCAAAAGTTTAGGACTGACATTCCCACTCCAATGACGAAAGTGGACTTTAGATTAACTTAAACACCTTTCCCGTTATATTGAACTTTCAGCCTCATAACACACACATACACCAGGGACTCAATTGTAGCCACACTAGCTGTATCACACAAATGAGAGAACGGTTCCCTGTTGAGTCTCATCTTAAGGGACAAACTGATAGTTACTGATTATATATATACACACACATATTCACACACACGTATATATATATATATAATCTGTACAGGATCCATATTTCCATATTTTTTTATTCTGTAAAGCTGCTTTAATGACATTTGACTATTTGACTAACATAATAAAGTGCTATGCAAATAAAATTTAAGGAAACTACTACAACGATTTAACTAATGCTACTCATTAGAACTGAACAAGACACAGCTAGAACCAATAAGGACATAAGGAACATAATTAAACTATAACCTGATCTATGACAGAAGAACCCAGTGATGCTAAGAAGTAAAGTCCAGAAAAATTTTAAACTTTAAAACTTTGCCCTTAACAAAGAGACTCATCATATTACTCGTAGAGACTCATCTATACCGCTTCATCATCCTATCCCAGGAAATTAGTCTAATCTTCATGTCTTTGGACTGCTGGAGGGAAACCCACCATGCATGGGGAGAAAATGCAAACTCCATGTACACAGAGACGGGATCGAACCTGGCCTGAAATCGAACCCAGACCCTGGAGGTGCAAGGCGGCAGTGCTAACCACTAAGCCACTGTGCCCAAAAAATGTCCAAAGGCTATGCTTTGCAGGAGCACACCACTAGGGGAAACCCTGACATACACACACACACACACACACACACACACACACACACACACACACACACACACACACACACTGCTTTTTGTTCATTTGGCAGACCCAATCCCACTCTCTAAAACTGACTAAAAGTCCAACGATGATAGACTGAGCCACTAGCACCGGCATGGGAATAGTTTTGGAAGTGTTTCAACAACTAGACACCACAAACCCAAACATAAAGTGGGTCTTATTTTCATTTACACACTCATGAAACACAGGCAACATCATTCGTATTTCCAATTATACTCTTTCACCTCTTATATATAGTGTACACACACAGACACACACACACACACACACACACACACACACACACACACACACACTGCTCAGAAATGAAAGGCCCTCTTGCCGTAGTGATAAACAACAGTGCAATTCCATTTTCCCGTCATGAGACATTTGGGGAAATGGCAGCGCATAACGGGGAGCAGTCTGCTTTTATTGCCACTGCAGAAATAGAGCTAAAATAAGATGTCTATTACTGAGACTGTGTTTCTGACCCCTTTAAGGTAACCCCTCTTCTTTTGTGTGTTTCGTGAATGGTGTACTGCTGCAGGTCTGTAAGTGGTCTGGATAAGGAAGCCGATCTGGTGCACATGGAGGCGTACACTTCAGATGGAAGTAAGTTTTTTTTTTTTTTTTTTAGTTAGTTTGATATTGCAATGTTGTTTCAGTAGTCCTGTTTAAAAAAAAAAAAAAAAAAAACACTTTTTCTTTATTTCCCCTTCCTGTCCAATGCTCGATACTTCACATCAAGCTAAATTCATAAAAATCTATTTGAAAAAAATCATTGCATTTCAACACAGATAGACAAAACTCCAAGCGCACACATTTTTGTTCAGATCTTAACAATATTAAGCAATAACATTGATTCATTCATACTGTGCATCCAGAGACTAAGCACAAAGCAGGTTTACAACTTGGATGGGAAACTAGTCTATCAGGAACCACCATGCACACATACAGATTCACATCTAGAGATTTCTAAAAGAGAAGAACTCGTTAACTGCATGTTTGATGGGGGCTGAAGGAAAACCGGACAGATCTCAGTAAATTAAAATTGGGACATAGCAGACATCACCATTTTATAATGGTTGACTGAATCCAGACCTTCTCAACTGCAGCAGAAGTCGCTCATTCTGTATCTGCTTACTTGCTGCTTTCATACAGCACAAAAATCTGCAAAGAACGTATTAGTCAACATCAAAAGCTGTACCGTGCAATACCAGTCATTTATATCACCAATCAAATATAAAGTATATACTGTATACTCCATTAAGCTTTTTACATTTAGAAGTCAAAGTCACTGAATCATGTTGACACTTCTCATGCATAAGAAAGAGTTTTTTTGTTGTTGTTGTCGTTGTTTCCTCTCTCTCTCCGCGTTAATCAATCACTTCATGTCTGTCAATTATCACATCAGCCATGTGCTAAATAATAAGATAAGAGTTTTTGCATGCACATACAAACATTTTTGGTTAATCACACAACACAATACTTTTGCTTGGCAATTTCTTTAAGCGTACTACAGAGTGGCAATTGCTACCATCGCATTACCGGAGTTGAAAATATGTCGATTTTTGTGTTGTGTTGATTTTCACAACTACATAGTAGGTTTCACAAGTCTAATTAGGCCTAACACCAGAAGTGCTGATTTGGAGAGCCCAAGTCCTTTTTTTCCCCCTATCTGAGTCGTTCATAATGAGGTAAGAATCTTTAAATGGCCAATGAATGAATATCTGATGTCGATCCAACTTTACCATGGTGAGGCGATGCCTGTAGTGTAATTAACATTAGCTCCAAGATACCGTGTCTGAATGGGGAATTCCACACTGTAGCTTTATTCCAACAGTACTTAACATCGACTATACAAGCCACTTCCACATTCATTTAGCTCTATGATTAGCTCTAATGTAATATAATCATTTAATGTAATGGAATCATAAAGGGGGTTTCAGGTTGAAGCCAACGTACATGTCTGCCTGACTTTCTGTACAACAGAACTTCCTGCCTAACTTATTAATACAAAGGAAAAAAAAATGCAATGTTGAGTATTTTGTGCCTTGTTTATGCTAAGTTGTACTTCTTTCGTCGTAAGACAAATACACTCTCTTCGGTAATACTGCAGGAGAGTGAATCACAGTTGAGAATTCGAAAAAGTAGATCGGATAAAGATTACGTTTTGTCTTAAAGTGTCTCCAATGTGTAAAAATTCACTTATACAGTAACACTTCAGTGCTGTTATTTCAGCATTGAAAATATACACAAATCCCAGTGAAAATATTCAGTTTATTTTTTCTAATTAATATCTATTGGTGCAGGTGTTTGTTTACATTGAGCAATTAGCTTATCATTTAATCCGGCACTTACTGTAACTGTTCCTAAAATCGGTTTTACTCACCATTTTTATGTCATTTATGGCACAGGTTTAACTTTAGGCAAACATGTTATACTGCCAAATACTGGTTTCGGGTCCTAAAAGGAATATTGGATATATATTGGAATTAATATCCTATAAGGAATAAAAAACATTGATTTAATTTATGACTTCAAATGATGGCCTGTTGTGTAGACATGGCAATGGGTCCTGTACTAGTGGAGGTGAAACACTGGACTGATTACAACTGTCCAAAAGTTTTATTCATAGGTTACAGCTTGGGATGTTGACTTCTATGATTTTCCCCCCTTTTTTTTCTCTCATCCATATTTCTCCGCAATTTGCTGACCTGCCAATTTTTACCCACCAGCCACCTCTCCCCATCATACAGCAGATACCCTGGGAGGGTAAAAGCTTCCTCTGAGACATGTGAATCCAGTCAACTGCATCTTGTCGAACTGCTGTTGTTTATCACTCCCTTTAGATTTTAGCACAGCCAATTGTACTCCCTTGGCTATGGTCCACGGATGGCTGTGACACCGTGCTTGTGATCTCCCAGCGATACAACAAACACTTTTCTATTGCACCATTTGGGATCCCTTTAGGTCTGCTTTTGATCTGGTTTATTTCATCCGAAACACTGCAAACTTCAAAACTCTTCATTCAATAAAAGGGGATTTGGATCTTTTTTTTTGCCTTCGAATCTAGAGAACTACAGAATAATAGATGATTATGTTTTTGGTGTTGAATCATTTTACATTGTATTAGAGTTCAATCAATGCCAGATCTACTTTTTGTATAATCTCTTGTACACACCCGGTTTTAAGGATTAACCACATCCTAACATTAATTAGGTGTAAAAAAGTGCTTGTAGTAAGTTAATACAGTGATATTAGTAAATGAATGAATAATCAAATAAATACATAAGTAACTACTGGAAGTAGATAGATAGATAGATAGATAGATAGATAGATAGATAGATAGATAGATATAGTACATAGATTTTTAGTTTTTTTTGCAAGTTAACACAATTTTTTTCCGTTACACTTTTACAAAATAGAAAAGAGGATTATATATATGAATCTGACTTTTTTTTTTCCAGAATCCTGACAATCTCATATATAAGAATCCTCAATCTCATATAAATCCTTCTGAGAATAAAATTCAGAATTCTGAGATTATGGAAAGTCATAATTCTTAAAAATAGTCAGAACTCATACATTTTTATGGTGGCTCTATACCTCTTTCATAACAATAAACTAAATAATAATTAAAAAAAAAAAAAAATATATATATATATATATATATATATATATATATATATATATATATATATATATATATATATATTTATTTATTTATTTATTTATTTATTTAATTAATATTCCTAACCATCAAAATATGACAAAAGTGTAGTTTTTATTTTATCTGAAATGTATGATAATTACACTGATGTGATGGTATGATAACATGGTAACAGTAAAGAAAATAATAATAATAATAATAATAATAATAATAATAATAATAATAATAATAATAATAATAATAATAATAATGGCAGCATGGAAGCGTAGAGGTTAGCACTGTTGCCTTGCAGCACCAGCGTCTAGGTTTGATTCCCGCCTCAAGGGCTGTGTGAATGGAGTTTGCATGTTCTTTCTGCGCTTGGTGTGTTTTCTCTGGGTACTCCGGTTTCCTCCCACAATCCAAAGACATGCAGATTAGGCTAATTGGTGTGAATGCTGACAGGAGGTCCTACCACGGGTACAAAAAATGGGAATAAATACAATGATAATCAGCTTAGACACCCATGGTCTTTAGTTGGACTACAGATGTTCCTACATGAATGGATGGAACAATAATAATAATAATAATAATAATAATAATAATAATAATAATAAGAGGAAGAAGTAGTAGGAAAGAAAGTCATACATTCAAACCACTATCAACAGATCTTTTATTAATTTTGTTACACTGGATCTTCTACGCAAATACTTGTCCAAAACAGAATTTGTCTATTTTGGCTGTTTTTCCAGATCAATTAATTGTTTGTTGTCACCTTTTGCATTTAAAACTGAATAAATTCCTTCAATTCTGTATCAAAAGCATATTTTTTCTCCAGACCTTATCAACACCAGTTGGTTCTGTTTCTCGATGTCCCACACATTTACAAAGTTTTGTCAGCACAAAGTTTCTGTGGTGTAAGAGAACAAAGGCATCTAAGGATTTACTGATATTAGGAAAAAAATGCTTTATGTTGGTCCACATCACACTACCTCATTGTTATTTCTGTAACTTCTGTGTTTTCCCTCTTTTCTATGGGTAGGATTTAGGTGATACATTTGTGCATTTCTTTTCACACCCCGTCTATCCAGCTACATGTTTCTGCATTTAACACTATCTCCTAATGTCTCCTTGAACTGTCCATTATGTATCTCCTCCTGTTATGTCCATCCCATTTCCCCCTCTCTTTTTCAATGAACTGTTGCTTACCTGATATTCACTTCAACTAGTAGAATTTCACTTCAACCAAGTAAAAACTCTCTCACCTCGCTCTCTTTTTCCCCCCTCTCCTATCTCTGCCTCACACACACACACACACACACAGACACGTCTCGCACCTTTCCCTCAATCCCTCGATCACTGTGTGAAGAAAAAAGGAAGTGAATCCTCTTTCCCAATTACTAAAAGAAATCTGACTCTCACCCTGACACTCAGTAAGCCGATGGATATATTTCAAGGTTGGGGGTAAAGCCGAACCCCCGAGGCTGTTGGACTGGATTATCTTTAAGATAAATACGGCGCATGATAGCTGATTAATGCCAGCCGCAGTCTGTTTAATGTCAACCTCACAGCTCTTCATAACTCTGAATGTCAGTTAGTGAAGTTCTCTTCATATTTTAGGGTGCCTGTGGAGTTCTAGAATAAGCAAAAGGAAGGAGAATATGCAAAAAAAAAAAAAGTTTTCAGTAAAGTTTTTAATCTGGGATGGCAAGAGTTTAGTGGAGGTCAAAGTTCTGGAATAGGTTGGAAATGGGTTAAAAAAAAAACGACCTTAATATGACACTTGGTTTCCTTATTTAATTATACGTTCAGTGATTTTTTTTCTTTTCAAATTGACAGTTGGCCTGAATCAGCAATCTCTGAGTACAAGTTGTGTGCATACAGTATGCCATAAATCTACACTAAATTTCCTAAGGTTTGGAAAACACTAATTTTATTAATACTTATGTGTGTGTGTGTGTGTGGGTGGGTGTGCTGAAATACGACTATCACCCTTGAATTACCGAGCTTGACCATGCTGATTTGCATTTAATGACGACCGCAATGCTCCGTAAAAGGCCAAGGTCACAAAGCGGAAAGCACAAAATTGATAAAAAAATAAAAAATAAAAAATAAAAAAAAGTTTTTTTGGAAAAGTTCCTTGGAAGCAGAAGTTGAAACACTTTTGATTCATGTCTATGAGATAAAAAACTATTATTTCGAAGTGTTTCCAGCAGAGTCACAGCACCCAAACCGACCAGAATATGGGGATAAATTATGGAGGTGAATTCGGTGTCGTCCATCCTGTGCGGTATAAGTCAGGTCAAAATATAATGGTTTGACATCAGAAATGAATGAAGAAAAAAAAAGTTTTACTGCTGATCGACAGAGTTTTTCTGCTGCGGGGGAAGGCCAAACCATGACAAAGCTTTTTAAAATTGATTTCAAACTAGATGCAATGGCAAAACAGAACTGACTTACAAAACAGGTTTCGTTCTCTGAAAGTTATATCGGTTTCTAAACATTCTTTGCCTCTTAAAGGCATCAGGACCAGCAGTTTTAGATGTAATATTTGCACCACCTCACCACCACACCATCCTTTTATAAACAAGCATTTAATATTAGTTTAACAACTAAACTTATTTGTCTTAAAGTGGATTTGAGTGGACCGATGGCATCGTTAGGTCTGATCATACAGGGCTTTAACCCTGAATATTTTAAGCTTAGCCCTGAATATTTTCCTCCTTCAGGTGGAGGTGTTTTATAGCAAACTATCAGAAAGGCTTAGAGAGAGTTATAGAGCAGAACTTTACTTGCACTCGGTGTCTGAGGGAGGGGGGGGGGGAGTAATTACGTGCCGCACGCAAAGCTGGAAGACGTGCACACCTCAAGAAAAGCTCTGGTGATAAAAGCCAATTTACCCTTCTGAGCTATTTTGAGAAGAAAAATAAAGGGGAACTAACTGTCTAGTCAAGTTGGGGTTTAATCACTCCATCAGTCCAGACATGACCATAATAAGAAACGTTATTGCCAAAACATGTTGTATAAGTTATTTTTTTTAACAATAAAGGAACAAAAACAGCAGAAACGGTAGAATTAACAATGTATGGAAAAGAAAGAAAGAAAGAAAGAAAGAAAGAAAGAAAGAAAGAAAGAAAGAAAAAGAAAGCACCTACGTACAGAACTGTAGGGACAGAAAAAAAGAACATAGAGATTGAAAGATTAGCCATGCTCATATTGCAGTGGATAAACTGTGCCATCCTGGTATTAGCAAGGATAATGCTCTCTCTCTCTCTCTCTCTCTCTCTCTCTCTCTCTCTCTCTCTCCTGTGTGTAAGAAACGGAAATGATACAGTGGTGGCCAAAAATTTTAAGAAAACACATGCCATGTATTATAGTTCCCCCTGTGCACAAAACAGGTGATGTTACTAATTAATCCTCGCCTATCTGCCTGAAGAGTCGTGCTAATTAGAAGCAACTGGTTTAGTAAACAGACGGAACAAATAAGTGACGGGACTTTAACTTTCCGAAGCTCAGGGGATTCTCAAGTGTATTGCGAACTTCTGGGGTAAATTTCTGTTCAGGAAGCAATCAAGCAGGCATGGATTGAGCGAGTGACACCAGAGTGCTGCAGACGTCCTTTTACAGTAACTCTATGCCCAGCCGGATCCAGATTTTATATATATATATATATATATATATATATATATATATATATATATATATATATATATATATATATAAATAAAGATCTTAATACTTAATATTGATTGATTTCTTATTGTGATTGTCATTATGTAAAAGAAAAAATAAGGGTCATTCAAATATATTGAATTTTGTTAAAAAAAAATATAATAAACAAAAACTTTTTGCCACAGACAAATTTGACTTTGCCTTTTTTTTTTTTTTTTACTTTTTATATATATTTATATATAACTATATGCAGGCTATTTAGTCGTATCTGAAATATTGGATCTAAAAATATCTAATTTGTGCATTTAAACTTGAATTTCAACTTGTGGTCACAGTGGCCACACACCTTCTGGATCGAGGGTTTGATTCCTTTGCTAATTGGCATTTCCATTTCCAGTGCATGTTCTTGGATGCCCTCCAGAGGATAAGCACCCTGCCAGGTGCTGTACACAACCCTGTACATGATAAGCGGTACAGAGAATAAGAGCTAGTTTTTAATCCATATATAAATATGCAGTGACACATTGCAAATTATAAGATTCAGAGTCAACCGATCATTGTTTCCAAGGTTCCGTTAGTCTTGGTAAAGTATGTACACTCTCAGGCGGAGGATATAAAAGTTTTTTTTTTCTTTTTCTTTTGACAATTCACAGTATTTTTTGTAAACACACATACAAGGAGTTATGCATAAATCTGTTCCTATCCAGTTTGACAAATGAGACCCAGTGTTATATGACTTTGTACTTTGTTGGCAAGTATAGCTTCAGGCTGTCTGTAGTAAGAAGGTAATTAGCTTTTTTCCACAGCATTGTGGTTTAATTTTGTCCTGTTCCTTTTGGCAAATCATCTTCAATTCCTCAAGGTTACGTGGGTCCCTCTGATGCACCTGCAGTTTCACAATCCTCCATAAATAAAGGTATGAGATTAACTAGGCCATGCAAGCACCTTCACCTTCTTTTTTTAGAAACGAATTTTAAATATAATAGAGCATACATAAGGTGCTCACGCGATGCCCTCCATGTGAAGAATGAACCTTTTAATGGAGTTTAGAGGTAAAATACCATTAATTAATAATTTACAGCCCAAAAGATACGAGCGAGACTGGGACTTGTGGGGATTTTTTCTTGTGAATAAAAGCGTAAAACTCGAATGACATTTACAGAGGACGTCAAGCGCAGTACAGTGATCAGTACAGACTCTTAGCCGTGGTAAACAAACATTGTTGAATGTTGAATGTTGCAAACATTTTAAAGAAGGCTGTACATCCGTGAATGATGATCCCGGCTGAGGTGACTCGGAGCCCACGGCAGTCGTTCCTGTAACGATGCAGAGTGGAACGCCTGATTCTTAAAAATCGACGGCTAACTTGTCGCCAACTTGCGGAAGAGATGCATCTGTCTGCATATGAAACAAACTTATGAATTTAAATTAAGTAAAAAAAAACGTACAGTAAGTGGTAGAATCCTATTTACCTCTCACAGTATTTCCATTAGGCGGCATGGTGGCTTAATGGTTAGTACTTTCGCTTTGCACATCCAGGTTCCTGGTATGATTACCACCTTAGAGTCTCTGTGCATGGAGTTCGCATGTTTTCCCCGCGCTTGTTAGGTTTTCCTCCCATCGTCCAAGACATGGAGTGTGTGAATGAGTTTGTGTGTGTATGTGTGTTACTATGTGGGGTCTATTCACGGTGTACCCCGCCTTGTGCCCTAAATCTCCTGGGATAGGCTCCGCGACCCTGTATACAGGATAAAGCCTTAGAGACGATGAGTGAGTGAGTGAGTGAGTGAGTGAGTGAGTGAGTGAGTGAGTGAGTGAGTGAGTGAGTGAGTGAGTGAGTGAGTGAGTGAGTGAGTGAGTATGTCCATTATTATAGTGTATTTAACAGCAGTCAAGGAGGTTGAGAGTCAAAGTGTTTACATTACATTTATTGTTGTGCGACGTCTACAAAACAAGTACTGTAAGATCCTTTTATCACTTTAGTTTTAGCAGTCATAACAATTGTTCCCTGGTCAACCTTTACTGTCTTTTTATCTCTTACTCAATGGTAATAAGTCAAAAAAAAAAAAAAAAAGCAAAACTAGAAAGTGCAACCTCATTGTCTCCTGAAGATTTCCCCATAGAAGAAAATCGTTGACACTTACAAAATGTTGACTTTAATTAAAAATTTCACAGAAAGCTTCATCATATCAACAGTTACACTCTCTATATTAAATAGCAGAATGCTTATGTAGAACTTTTATTATTGCAATAAGATTATATACATTTTCTTACACCCAAGTCCAGGTGAATTAGTACAGCGGTCTTAAGTATTATAAGGTATCCGACATTATGATGTCATGTAGAATATTGCATGTGTATGCAACTATACTGATTTTAAAACATTTGCTTATGTAAGTAATTATGGGGAATTATGTTTAATATACAATACATGACCAAAAAAAAAAAAAAAGTTACCACTCAGAAGGGTCAAATTATTGTCGTGTAACCTTTAAGGACCATGTTGAACCTTCAACTTTATGAAAGGAATGTGGTCAGAAAAAAAAAATCACAGATCAAGAAAACGTAAACATTTAGTCAAGATGCATGGTAAAAAACTGACAGTAAGAACCATAGCTATGTTTAAAAGTAAAAGTAAGAACATTTCCACATGCACAATGTGATGCGAACTCACAGGACTGGGACTAAACAGCTGTGTGGCCAAAAGTGAAACAAACAAACAAAAAATTACTAGGGAACATAAAGATTGGACTTTGGAGAAACAGAAATAGGCCATGTTGTCTGATGAGTCCAGACTGACCCTATACGAGAGGGGTGAATGCATCAGGGTAAGAAGGGAAGCACAGGAAGTGATGCAGCCATCATGCATAGTGACCACTGTACAGTACAAGCCTTTGGAGGCAGAGTTATGATCTGGGGTTGCTTCAGTTGGTCAGGTCCAGGCTCCGCAACGTTGCTGTATATGGTAATAAAATAAATTCAGCTAAAGGCCTGAATGTACTGAATGACCAGAGTATCACATCTACAGTATAGAGGTTTTGTCCTTGATGGCACAGGGAAATATTCTAGTGATTCTAGGATGAGTGGTTCTGGGATGCATGAGGAATAATTTTCACACTTGAGCTGGCCACCACATTGTTGTAATCAAAGCTATATAATACTTAATAATGTCTGAATTAAAGCTGTTAGGTTAATGCCTTGTATCATACTGGTTGGTATATTGCAAATTAACAAGTACAGTACATAAACTACTAGTGCCAGCCATTATACTGTAGATCTTACAGTGGTGGCTAAAGGGTATTGAGATAAAAGTGAAATTCACTGTTTTAACGACATTGTCAAATTTGTAAAATAATGGCAATCAAGTTACTAAGAATTATTTGTGTTATGGAGTGAAATTGCTTTACAACAATCAATATATAGTTAGAAGCACAACTCTTCAGCCAGACAATTAGTGTAATAACCTGTTTTTATGCACAAGGGGAAGGAGAACACATGGTACATGTTGTCATAATACTTCATATACTGTATACATGTACAGTAGGTCTGACATAAAAAAAAACCTTGTACATTACAAAAATACATATTCTAGCATACTGTGCTACTACAATCAATGCTTGCTTTTTGTGAGGATGTCACTGTACAATGAATTAAACGGCTGGAAATAAGCTTTATGTGAACATTTCTTCTTTTTTTTCTTGTTTTTTTTTTTTTGGTTGATTATGAAGATGTATCTTTTATATATTTAGATATAATTTATTTGGAATCCAGCATTCATCTAACAACATCTACCACAAAATTCCATGATTGAGCACAATTTCTGACCTGTTTTTTTTTTTTTCTTTTTTCCCATGTGTGTGGTCTTCCTCCACAGGTTGTCAGTACATGACGTGCAGGGCCCAGGCTTGTTATGAATCAAGTAGGACGTTCCCGTTCCCCGGCTACATCGAGCCAAACTCGCTGGTGGTTCAGGACGAATACATCGTCATTCAGGTGTGAATTAAGGAGCCCTCAGTACCATATTGCACCTGTAAGCATGACACATAACTGCGAACGCTCATCAATCTATTCTCCTTTAGAATCAACCATATGGTATGTGCCATATCTAACGAAAATCCATAAAGTATTTATTTACCGTTTGGACACTTTAGTGCACAACATTGTTGTAGCTGACAGTGCAATTTATTACTGCTAAAATGGATGTTCATAAAATACAGTCCCTGTGCTAATGAGGCTGTCCTTGAGAGATGAAGTATACTGATTATCACATTAAAAACAGCTTACTGTTGGTTATTTAGATAGAAACATGTGGTCATTATTTTGTTGTCGTTCTGTTCAGAGCTTTTGATACACTGTTGCACTAAAGTCCATAAAAAGCTGTGTTGAAAAGTGGTATTAAAATACAGCACACCTTGTTAGGCTGAACGGAGTAATATTTATAGATAATATGCAGCCTTTGATTCGTGTAATGGAAGTCAGACTTCAAGTTATTATTCAAATTCTAATTGAAGTACATGAGGCTTTGACTTTTACAGAGAATTTTTTGCGCTTGTATCCCAGGGCTGACCTGTGCGCCAAATTAATCATCATTTTGTTCCAGAGTGGATCTCACAGAGTAATGGGCTGAATTCAAAAGTACTCTAATGAATTTTTTTCTGCATGTTTTAATTTCTCTCTTTTGCTCAAGTATGATTTAGTGTGACACTGGATATTGTTGAAAAGGAGCTTGTGTGCTATTTAAATTTGTATAATGCTGGCAAAATGCTCTCTCGGAAGATCACTTTGCAGCTCATTCCTCAAACCTCTGTTTATAAAGTACTTCTTGCCAGGAACATGAATAGTGTACAGAAGTTCCAGAAAATCCTCAGGCAGTTTTGTCATTCTGAGCGAAATGCATGACTAGATATCTGGGGCAGCAATGCTTGATGGTTAAGATATTGTCCTGTTGCTCAGACGGGTGCACGTTCAAATCTCAGAGCTGTCCGAGAACTAAAGCCTGATTTTTGAGTAATGTCATTAACCCATAACAGCTGTACTAGATGCCCCTCAACTGTATTTGATTCTGAAGCAAATCTTGATACAAGTACAAAAGGTATGACGGGAAATCTGTTTATTGCTGACAGTACAGTGTGTGCCATCGTACAGGCGTGACATATGGTGTGTTAATGGCAGAGGACCAGAACAATGTCAATGTTACCTGATTTCCTAATTGGGAATTTTTGATTTCCAAGTACAGTAGGGTGCAGCATTACTCTTAAACATTGCTTACACTGAGGACCAACTTTTACATTTCAACATTTTTTTTTTTATTATTATTAATTCTTATACCCATAACACTAAATATACATAGTTAGGTCCAACCGACTTACCTGATTGGGCAAGATTCATTCCACGAGTGGTGATAATACGGCATAACAGCATTGCGAATGGGGAAAGTGGTTCTCTACAGTCTATCATAATGAGAATAGAACAATGTCCTGCCAAAAAACACTTTCAAAACCAGTCACAGAAGCAATTTCTGCAAGAAAACTCATCTACTAACCTTATGTCATCTTAAACATTTTGTCTCCTTATTAACTGCTTCTTAGTCGCTCCAACACTGCCTGTAACCGTCCATGTTGTTCTGCTTGGACAATGTTAACTAACAAAGCTAACTAACTTCTAACACAATGCGGAAAAAACAAAATGGTGTTTGGGAGACTTATATAAAAGCAGCATCACACTCAAGACCGTGACACAGTTATGTTCTGTCTTGTGTCAAAACATAACACAAACCATCTAATTGTAGCAATCTTAGTATTAGATAAATGGAACCTCAAATTGAAATAACATCATATAATTTTTTTCACTTTGCAATTATTTATTTAAAAAACGGTTAAAATAATAATTCCAAATTTCCAAATTCCTTAGGAATGCCAAGAGGGAGAGGCCTAAGCAGTGTTCTTGGAGAAGCAGTTGTTTCTACAAATCAGTCTGGAAAAGGTTTTAAAACCATTTCCAAACAATTGGGATTTCAGGGTTATACAATGAGAACGATTACAGACATTGTGTAGACGGTTGCCAATCTTCACAGGAGTGGACGTCTTAGCACATTCACCCCATGGTCAGACTGTGCAATGCAATGCTCTGAGAAATAATAATAATAAAAAAAAGAGCTACATCTCAGGCCTTACTGAGCATGTTAAATGTTAAAGTCCATTACAGCACTATTAGAAGAAGACTGAACAAGTACAGTTGGTTTGAAAGGGTTGCCAGGAGAAACCTCTTCTATCTAAAAAAAAAAAAAAAAAAAACTGTCTGACGGTCTGACAAAACACAAGGCTTCTAGAACAATGTCCTATGGACAGATAAGACCAGTTTGCCTTAATAACCAGGACCTGGAAACCTTGCAGTCAATAAGATGATTATGAACTCTTCTAAATACCAGAATATATTAACAGCTAAATAAAGGCCATCTGTCCAATAGCTAAAGCTTGGCTGAAATTCAGTCATGCAATAGGACAATTATCTGAATCACACCAGTCAAAAATTTATTTGCAAAATAAAGAGAAAAATAAAAGATTGGCCTAGTCAATCTCCAGACCTCAACCCTATTGAAATGCTGAGGCAAGACCTTATACTTGATATTGCCCACATGTTTTTTTTTTTTTTTTTTTTTTTTTTTTTTTTTTGGTGGGGTTGTTAAATAAATAATGGGACTGTGAAAAATAAAAAAAACATTGTTTGTCTGAGGTTGTATTTACCCAATTCTAAGACCTGTTATGTATGATCAGATGATTTTTTATTATGCTTTCACACAAAAACACACAGAATTTTAAAAAAAAAGAGGGGATACTAACTTTTGAACACATCTGTAGCATGGCCATTATGCCTGCAGAACTAGGGCTGCACTTTATATCTATGGCCACATCACAGCCATGCGGCATCCAGCAGTGCTGCACTCTCTCTTTTGTAATATTTTTTAATTATAGCCCTTACTAAACTTTAATATGGCCCTCACTAAGAGCATTCGCTGGTCAAATCATCAGGAATTTTAACCTTGAGTTAAAACCAGCACCTTTCTGGCTAGAAATGTGCCCTTAATTACATAATGAGGGAGGCAGAGAAGGCTGGAACAGATTGTGGTGTTGACACGGCATTGAACTGGCGATTATCCCAATTATTTGTTTGTTTTCCTTTTTTCTGGATCACTGCAAAGTGGACTAACAAGCAACATGTGCCCGCATTTGGGTATGTGCCATCTTAAGATGAGGGCCAGAGGCATTTCTCAGTCAAGCTAAAGATTTCGCCTGACAACGAATAATGAGGCTATTGATTGTTCTACACGATATTTCCCAAGAACTTTGGCAGCTGTGAGGCTCATCTAAACACATCGTTCTTGTTCTAGATGTTGAATGGACTCTTAAATTGAAGTGATAGGAAAGGTGTAGTGGTTGAAGATTGAAGGAGCACCTGTGTCTGTACTTGTTTTTATCAAATCCTGTACTTGCTCCATGTCATCAGTATACGTGTTAATTTAAAAGCTGACATGTTTGTTTTTTTTATTTATATACTGTGCTGTATATAGTATGTACAACCTGAAACGATTTTAACATAATAAGTTGTAAAAATATAAAAATAATGTAATATTATAAATTATTTGTCAAATAATAAAGGGATATATTTTTGAAAGTATTTACACTAATAAATCACAAAGAATACAGAGCAATGCCAAAAAAGCTTTACATAAGTGGTTAGCATTGTCGGCTTGCACCTCCAGGTTCTGGGTTCAGTTCCCATCGTGGGTCTGTGTGCATGGAGTTTGCATGTTCTCCCCGTGCTTGCTGAGTTTCTTCCTGGTACTCTGGTTTCCTCCGACGGTCCAAAGACAAGCAGATTAGGCTAATTGGTGCTCCCAAATTGCCCATAGTGTGTGAATAAGGAGAATGTGTGTGTGTGTGTGTGTGTGTGTCCTGCAATAGATTGGCACATTGTCCAGTGTGTACATCGCCTCATACACTAAATCTCCTGGGATTTGCTCCAGGCCCCCTGCAACCCTGTATACAGGATAAAGCGGTATAGACAATGAGTGATAATAATAATAATAATAATAATATTATTATTATTAGACACACCAAAACAACAACAAAACAACAACAACAACAACAACAACGAAAGTAAAGCTTTATTATCTCAGGAAAACATTTTTTAATCTTTAGATCACAAGAAAAAAAAGTAAAAAAAAAAAAAAAAGTAATAACATAACATTTCAGACTTTTTTAAATTTTTTTTAAAGATTTGATCTTAGACAGAACTTTCTGCAAAATAATCACCCCAAACCTTTACATAAATAATTTATTTGAGTAAAACAGACATATTAATATGTAAAAGCTGCACAAGGCCAGAATCATTTTTCTGAATGTACAAAAAGCGTCTCCACGCAGTCTTCTCTCCAGGGAGCTTTCCTTAAATGTTAACTATATGCCTGCTGATAATGTGAAACCATATATATATATATTTTTCATCATAATTTTACCATTGTTTTTATAGCATCTCTGTATGTTTAAGCAGAACAGGACATTAAACTCCTGACCCATTATTACTTTTTATGATAACTGAAAAAACTCATCTCCATGCATTTAATTGCATGAAGGAGACCTATGAATAAAACACGTCACTGCAGCATTGCAGCACTTAAAAAGAAAACAATGCATGTGGATATACAATTATATATACAATATACAATATACAATTATAACTAATTGCACAAACAACTTTTTTTTAATAACATATCATTGTTCATTGATCATTATAATACAATCACTGACAGTGAATGGTAGTAGCATTATAGTTGAATAGTAACGGCTGGTAAACTCATCAATTATAACATGAAAAACAGTCACTTGAAGTGAATAACATTGTTTACCTTGTTACAGGGTGGGATACTGTACAGTATATTAGGCAGCAAGTGAACAGTTAGTTCTCAAAGTTGATGTGAGGGAAGCAGGGAAACGCATGGTGACTGGATTGACGTTAATAAGGGTCAAATTGTCTAGTGGGATTGAGCATCTCCAAGACAAATCTCCAAATCTCCTTGCTGCTTATGGGGCTTATCAGAGTGCCAATGCTGACCGTTGTCGAATGCACCTACAATGGGCATGTGAGCATTAGAACCACACCATGGAGCAATGGTCTGATGACTCACGTTTTCTTTTGTATTCAATTCAATTCAATTCAATTCTATTTTATTTGTATAGCACTTTTAACAATTGACATTATCGCAAGGCAGCTTTACACAATGAAAAGAATTATTTAAGTTTGTATGAAATGTGAATGTGAATGAATCAAAATGACAAGTTTGTCGCTGATGATCAAGTACCTATAAGTACCTACAGTAAAGGGATCAGAGGTGTATTGGCAAAACTCATACTTAAGACAGGTGGTTTTAATGCAGTGTGCTGATTGGTGTGTGTTCAAACTGTTTCTAATTATCCTACATGTGCCACTACTGTAAATTGCCGAGGTTGAACTAGTTTGAGGATTTAGAATCCATGCTGGCTTTAATGGAAATGAAAAGTGGTGATTCAACTAGATATTATAGCAGCATGCATTCTGAAAATGCATTGAATTAAATCCAACATACTGCTGTGGCATCTTGATGTCACAAAAATAATAAACGTACAGTGTGTCTATGTTGTGCATTATTTTTATGCTTTGTATTTTCTCAGTCAATAGTATGACTTGTTTACCAGGTACATTTTCCTCCACAGGTCACCATGTCTGGGAGAGCTGCTTATTATGTGTCTTACCAAAGGGGACCATTTGTACGCATCAAAATACCTAAATACTCCCTTCCAAAAGTAAGAGTTTATATACACACACATTATTATTATTATTATTATTATTATTATTATTATTATTATTATTATTATTATTTAGGGCTCAAGCACAATGATATCATAACTACGTTGTCATCATTATTGCTATGAAAGTTCTGGTGTCATATAGTTTGATTTCTGAAAGTGCTGATTGGTGTTGTTTTAAGGATTTTTTTTTTCCCATCATCAGAAGCTTTTACAAGCTTAGTCTTATGCTGAAAAAGTCATGAAAATTGGCGGACAGGTTGGAATCTGCTGCCATTAGGATGCCTCAAAGATTTTGATTCATAGCTCCTATGATCATTTACTCCTATGCTGCCGATTTCCATGACCAACACTCACATGTCACACACGGTTAAAAGGTTTAAATAATGCTTTATTGACATGACACATATTTAGGGCCCAATCTGACATCATCCCTGTTACATGCAATTTGTATGGTGCACCCGGGTAGCAATGGCTTTTTGGAGTGATTAAAAAAACACACAGGTTGTGTGGTGCACCCGGGAGGCAATGGCGCAAGGTGCTTGAGCCCGCTCATCATTACTTGCAACTATATACTGTATACCATAAAATTTGGAATCTGCTGCCATTAGGATGCCTCAGAGTCATGGCCACGGGCATGGCATGGGGCTCTCACATGAGATTTTGCTGCATAGCTCATGCACATATGCATGCGAAACCCAGTACTCATTTAGAGCTTATTGAGGTGAACAACATTCACATTGCATGTCATGGGCTCAACAGGAAGTCAGTTATTTTGGGTTGTTTGCAAAATGCCTCATAAAGGAATATGATGCTCTTCCTTAGGAAATTATATGATTGGCACCAAACCAGGCCTATGTGATTTCAATAAATTGAGGATGCAAAGTTGATGGTGCAAAGTGCTTGTGCCCGCTCATCGTTGCTTCTAGTTGCTTCTATAATAATAATAATTATTATTATTAATTATTATTATTATTCTTATTATTATTATTATTATTATTATTATTATTATTATTATTATTATCATTATTATAGTTTTTTGTGTATTTATCTGTTGTAATTTAGCTTTAGGAAAAACTTGAGTCAAGTGTCTGTGTGTCTATAAAAGTTTCATGCAACTGTACAAAAGCTTTCTTTTTAATGCTCTTATAATCAGGCAGAAAAAGGCCTTGACTTTGTTTTATGTGAGTCTCTGTGTTTCTCCTCGTCCGTTGGGTGTCCATTTAAACACACGGTAGACAAAAGCTTTTATATTAATTAACTGGTATCATATAGAGACTGCCTGCAGAGCCCTAGCAGGATTCCAGGCTAATGATCTTTCTCTCCGTTTAACTCCTACTGCCTCTCTCACCCTCGCAATGCAGGACATGCACATCCTGAGCACAGATCAAGGTCAGGTTTTCGCTGCTGTGCAAGAATGGAACCAGAACGACACATACAACCTGTACATCTCAGATCCCAATGGTGTTTACTTCACTCTGGCTTTAGAAAATGTCAAGACCACCCGAGGTCTTGGGGGAAACAGCATGATAGACCTATATGAGGTAGGTGCTCCTCATTAACTTGCCGATGCTCTGAAATGCATGGCTTGCATTTATAGGTTTATATTTTGTATTGAAACATGTTTTTTGACTGTGATGTTGTGAGCTTAAATCCCATGTGCTGGGCCTTGGGTGACAACAGAATTTCAGAAACTGGTGATCTCCAGGGATTTTCAGAAGGCACAGTCTGTAAAGGTTATAGAGAATGGTGAAAAACAGTTCTGTATGCGGAAATGAGTTGCTGATGAGTACAAGGGGAAAGGGTAGTTCAAATAACAACTCTTTTCAACCATTGTGACTTGAAAAGCAACTCAGAATATATCAAATGTGGACAAAAAAAAAAAAAAAAAAAACAGGTTGACATTTTTTTTCCAGCCCATGTGGCACCAACATCCATGTTTGATGTGAACATTAGCTGTTGACTTGTCATTAAGGTTTCTTAGCATTTTCCTCGCTGCCAGGCGATACTGTTTCTACATGAATGCTCAAGGGTACAGTTGCTCCTAATACAAGGGTCACCAAGTATAAATAAATCACAGTCATAAACAAACCTCCCATGATAGAACTAAACTTAATACTTTATATTACTATTAAATTAATTCAACCTCCGTTATTTCCCAGAATGGGAACCATGCAGTCAGTCAGGATTTGAAAACCAGATTATGTGAAAGAACAT
This sequence comes from Clarias macrocephalus, assembly GCA_011419295.1. Taxonomy (NCBI): domain Eukaryota; kingdom Metazoa; phylum Chordata; class Actinopteri; order Siluriformes; family Clariidae; genus Clarias; species Clarias macrocephalus. The sequence goes on from JAAGKR010000370.1 coordinate 129,586, forward strand.
GCTGAGATGGAGATGCCAATCATATAATATCATGGGCAATATAATATCACACTCACATTACACACGGTGCATTTGAATTCATTGAATTTGTGATCCGTTTATGAAAATGAAGTTTTTTTTTTTTGCTAATGGCTGCTAGAATATACAGTATGAAGGGCACTGAGAGAACATAAGAAGAATATTATGGTGCTATTCTTTACTGTCTCAAATCGCATCAACTGCTTCAGGCGACCTTAATTGTAAATCAGCTTTCTTGTATAGATTTACAAGCTGCATGCCCACCTTCATCTACTGTGTTCATCAAACTGCTACTTTTTATTATTAAGGAGTAGTTTTACCTCAGAAACCACTGATAGCTTTTAAGACACAATAGGATTACGTTCTCACTTCCGATAATGTAGTATGTATGTATTGGTTTCAGTCTTTATTGGGATTGCAGTGAAAGTAGTTTTAAATTCTTACCATAGAGGTTGTTGTTTCTCTTTATGTGTCAACTTATTATGTGTGAACGAAGTAGCAAGGTGAGTCATAAAGCTCTCACTCAGATTGACAATCAGTAATGGACGACCGAGACGAAACATGAACAGTCCAGAGGCAATTCAGAATCGGGTTTCCAAGGAGACAAAATGGTTTTTAAGAAAATAACGTTAGCAGATGTGGTTTTCATCACTGGTTTTGATTATGAGTTTTGGCAGGCAGTCGGTCTCCCCTCCCTCCGGTACTGTGTACCGCCAATACTGTAAGTAGTCCAGCATACACAGTACCAGACCGTCCCTGCCTACATTCACCCAGGGATGTGTATCTACTGTACCCTAACAAATCTCATTCATATGGTACAGATGATTAAAACCACAAAGCTAGTGTGCTAACACTCAAATTTAAAGCATTTATTTTATTATCCTTTTAACATTCTCCAGGAGTTGAGTCATCGGTGTTCATATATGATTGAGCAGCACATACTGAAATTAGAAGTGCGTTCCAAGGTCTGATGGATTTTCGGTGCCTCGTGCCATGGCTTAATATAGCAATCAATTAGCGAGTGGCACCCAAGATGATTTCATTAAAGCAGCGGTCGTGAGGCGCAGAGACTATGTCTTGCCAACGTTGGCTTGACTAAGGACTGACCTGCCAATAGTGAATCATGGGCAGATCCATACCTATAATAAGTTGCAGCATTCTTCATTAGATCTTATTGGAAACAGTGCAAAGGCTTTTCCACTGGGATCTCACACAGACACAGAGCTGGGGAACTTATATTTTTCATATCTATGTAGCTACATATTGAACAGGGAAGTATTGATTGATTCACATTTTTGTCTAAGGTAGAGAAAGATCTTTTGGATGCACTGTGGATTGCCTGAATGGTGAAAAAAGTCCTCTTTAGTGCTGCACAATTGCACTATGGACCTGTGTAATTACTTCATCGCAAAAGGCTATAATTTATTACAGTGTAGTCAGGAACGTATGCAGGATTTGTCACTAATTTATGTATTTGTTTATATATTTTTTTCTAATTATCAAATAATTTGAACATTTGTCCAATGATTCGGTTCTAGCCTAGATAGTACATTTGAATACAAAATGGTATGTTTAATGGTTACATAAATATCACATTTTAAATTGATCACAATATGTGTCAAAGTAATTGCAATTAAAAAAATCTAATTGTGCAGCCCGAGTCATTTTGAAAAAGTAAATTAATATGCTTTAAAAGAAAAAACTCATACCTCAGTAACTTTTATTATGACATAGATGATGGTACTAGATTGACTGGTTTAAGCATTTAAGAATCTGCTCGTCTTCTTCATTTTTTTTGCACAGATTCCTAATATGTTCCAAAAAAAAAAAAAAAAAGGAGGATGATATTCAGTAACTGTACTGTGTGTTACTACAAGTAGTATTACTGGACAAAGCATGCTTATGCTCATTTGTTTAAGTTCCAGCATCACTTTGTCAATGCTATTCTGTATTTTTCCTTACAATCTTCGGTGGTACCGTACTATCGAGCTTGTTTTTTTACAATGCTGGTCACTTTTCAGATAGAGCAGAGCTGTCAGAAAAAGAAAAAAAAAAACTGCTGAATATTAGCTGAAATTTGAAGTTTCTTCTGTTTGCCCAAAAGCCTTTTTTAACTTTGCATCTCTTCTTCATCTTGCTGCAACAACTTAAGCTGTACATGTAAACCAAAACATTCATTCTAAAAACAGCAGAGACCCCGGAAAGAATTCTGTAGATTTTAATAGCAACACGGGTTTTTGATTCCTGTTCGATTCTGATGCTTCAACGCTGTCCTCTTCTAGAAGCTTGTAAAGGAAGAACGGAGGCAAAGAAGGATAATAAGTAATCAGCATGATCGGTGATTGGCATGGCTTTCCTGCAGAGGAGGAGGGCTGCTCATTAGCTGTGTCTGTCCAGTGCCACACTGTCAGACACATTGGCCATTAGTGCCACTTACCCGTCTCCGGCTTTGCCGAGGAGACATTTCAAAACAGCTCGGCCTGCATTGGCCTGTCACGACTCAATACTGCTAAGTTTGGATTCGTTTCAAAAGGGCCAAGCGATGAGGCGGTATCTGTCAAAACAAATAGCGTTGAGTTAGTCAGCCGAGTAAATGGGATGACATTGACAAAGATGTACTGTAATTAGAGGGGTAATTAGAGGAGGGGCCAACAGGTGATTTGTATAAAGACTGGTGGGAGGGTAATATGGCAGCATAGGATCCTCTGGTTAATGCACACCCTAAATAGGAGAACTGAGCAGTCACATGGAAGAGGTGGCAGGGGTGGAAATGCAGTAATTAATAAAATGCTTTTAATAGAGTCATTTTTCTTACAAATTGATCACTTGCCTAATATCATTCGTAGAATCCTTAAAATGTTCTCTTACAGCCATCATTTTCACTGATGGTTTGCTACTTAAACTGTTTTAATGGATCTGTGCTGATCGGTTCATGGGAGCAAACAGCACTTCTACACCAATCAGCCATAACTTTAAAGTCATTAAAACTAAGACCACCTTGGGTTTAGGTTATGCCACAATGGCAGCCCTGGTCTCTCAGATGGCTACATGGAACGACTGAGGGTGTGCTGCAATATCTTGCACCAGGACATTAGGTCTTCTGATACCTTCTCGTCATGGCCAGAATTGACCTTTCTTTTTGGCCAGTTGTTTCTACATTGGCTTTTATGTAGGATCAGATCAGAGACTTGGGTGCCCATGAGCCTGTCACTAGCTTACTAGTACAGTGTATATAATTGATGATGACTGTTATTCAATTTTACCTGGTGGGGTGTTAATATCATAGTGTAATCACCTGCTAATTATCATTACCATTATAATAATTTGTAACATGCTAGATTTGGGCGGCACAGTGGTGTAGTGGTTAGCACTGTCGCCTTGCACCTCCAGGGTCCGGGTTTAATTCTCGTCTCTAATTGCATGGCGTTTGCACCCCGTGCTTGGTGAGTTTCCTCCGGGTACTCCGGTTTCCTCCCACAGTTCAAAGACATGTAGGTTAGGTTAATTGGCATTCCCAAATCTCCCATAGTGTGTAAGTGTGTGTGCGCCCTGTGATGGATTAGCACCCTGCCCATGGTGTACGCCGCCTCGTGCCCTGGGAAGTCTCCTGGGATAGGCTCCAGGCTCCCCCGCGACCCTGAATACAGGATTAAGCAGTATAGACGATGAGTGAGTGAGTGTGCTAGATTTGACAATTCATAGCTTTGTTTAAATCTTTCTTCTATGTACTGTATGTTTTTTCAAAAGCTGAAATTTCTGTGCATTCTTGTGTGTTACCTGATGTAAGCTACAGTATGAACTGGTGTACAAGGTGAACATTATCATCATTATTGTAAAATAGAAGTGTTCAAAATTAGCTACATAATAGTTGGACATTCCAGATTCATACAAGTAGCTCATCTTTACTCAAATACTTTTTTTTTACTGCTCGACTGCAATATTTAAGCATATTTTAGTGATAACTCATAGTGGTGCACTTATACTGTATGTTGCAATGCAGAAAATGTGTGAACGGTAGGATGTTTTATTTTCCTACTTTCTCTAGGTAGCAGGAATCAAAGGCATGCTGATTGCTAATAGGAAAGTGGAGAACCAGGTGAAGACTTACATCACTTATAACAAGGGCCGGGACTGGAGGCTGCTGCAGGCGCCTGCTACGGACCTGGAGGGGAACGAGATTTATTGTGTGCAGGTGAGATAAGGGAAGTGATTTTATTTTATTTTTTTTAAGGAATGAGCAACAGTTAATGTGACCATGAGAAACCCTACCAATATACTCAATATATATATATATATATATATATATATATATATATAATTTATTTTTTTTAAGGTGGGCTTCACAGCTAGTGTAACCTTTTTTTAAAATGAAAATTAAAAAAAAAAATCTGCAATCAGCTATGGCCCTCCCTACCAACTAAAGGTGGGCGTAGAATCTCTCGCTCACTGACAGCAGATTTTTCAAAAGTTTTATTCCTCATTAAATTCTCATTAACTCGCTAGTGTACTTTATTAAGACAAAAGACAGCTTTGCACATAATTAACTCAGAGATTCATGCAAAGTAATGCTCCTTCTCCCAAGATAAAAGGCAACATGTTTGGTGTGTGCGCATAATCAAAGAGAACATTACACTCTTAAAAAAAAAAAAAGAAATGTTGGCTAGCTGCTATAAAATTGGTGTTTAAATGAAAGAAAGGTCTTTTCACGTATTACAAGAAACAGATGGCGACTACAGTTGACTAATGCTAGCAAAGTTATAAATGACAGAAGCTGAACAATTAGTAAGGCTTGTTAACGAGTATGGGCAGCTCTTATTTATTCCTCAGGTCTATCTTATACCTACTGTAGTATTACAACATTATGACAAAGACTATTGATAAACTTCCACAGGTCTGCATGTAGTACATCTTGTTTTTTAAAACCGAGAGAACACTGTTAGACCCTTGACAAGGCTCTTCTTATTCAACAGCTCAGCCTTTCATTCTGTACTTTCATCGTTGATGACTACAGTTCAAAATGTTATGGCAATTTTAACTCAGGAATATTCATAGCTCGGTTATGATCCTCATTCAGACTATATGTATAACCTGTCTTGCCAGATGTTTTTTTTTTCTCCATGACAATGTTTTTCAATACTAATTGATTTTAATAACAAATTTAAAAACAAAACACTTGCCTTTAATTATGTGCACCACTTCATTAAACAATGAATGCAAGTGATCAATGAGACACTTAATCCTCATCATGAAATTGTGTAATGGATGAAAGGGATATAATGGAATTGAGTACACATTTAAATTTCATTTTGAGTTGTCAAATGAATAAAACACAAATGTTTTAACTGTGAAAAAAAAAAATGTGCCCACGGTTTGAAGAATAGATGCTAATATATTAGCATAACTTCTGAACAACATATAACACTCCATTGCATAATTAGGGTACAGGTCTAAGGCTGCATTCACATTATCCATCTAAGGTTACAAAAAATCCAAATTTTTACCACAAAGTTATCTGATTGCACAAATCTGATGTTTTCTTGATCGGATCTGAGTCACTTCCATATGTGATCCTCATAAAGTTTCGATATAGTAGATCATTGTATACACACACACACACACACACACACACACACACACACACACACACACACACACACACACACACACACAGCGGAACCTCAACATAATTCTGGAGGCGAGTTCTTAAGGCAAAAATTGCGATAGGAATTTGCCCATAGGAAATAATGTAAATTCAGATAATCCGTTAAAGCCACCCAAAAATATTACCAATATTACAGAGGAAGCACGAAAAATCATGTACCTTTAAAACGCATGCCAAAGGCAATGTGGGTATTGTGGGTTGACTCTTTTGAAACAATAATATATATATATATGCAAATTTTGTAAACTCGTTTCGCTTGTCTTTCTTAAAAGTTTTGAATGGCTCCCAGACGTACAGTATGCAGAACTTAGCTGAGAGTATATCCAAACTTTTGGTCTGTACTGTATTTTTTTTTTTAACTACTATTTTTTTTCTCATATGCAGTCATGTAAATTGATTGCAAATAGACAGATCAGAATTTCTGCAACGCTTTGCCTTTTTGAATGCATAGGTTGCTCATTTATGTCAGTTGGTACCGGCAGGGATTTTATAGCAATGCTAGCAACAAGCGTTAAAACAGCTAAAGAGAGGCATCTGGCTTTCGTTTATCTTTGTACCTCAACCAATTCAGCCGACTAACTGTTGTGTGTGTTTTAACCCAGATGGGGAAAGCAAAAGACATATGCGTGATGTTTCAGAGTCCACACTGTAGTCAAATAAAAGTCATATGTAATTATGTATGAATGTGAACAAATCAGATTTGACTGAAAAAGAAAACCTTTATATAATATATAAATGAAAAATTCCAGTTAGCCTACTCTGCATTAGTTTGGGAGGAAACCCTAGAAAAACTGACTCCTTTATTTTTCCAAGTGTGTGAGTATGACACGGTAGGTGTAGTGTTCCTTTTTGAGTCTAGCAGGTAAAGGAAAGAGAAAAAAAAAAAAAAAAAAAAAACAGAACTTGTGACTACAGTTGTTACTATAGAGCAAGTTTACTCTGATAGGTTCCTCTGACACCCTAATTAGCGCCCTATAACCCTTTTGATTAGCACCACTAAACCCTGTCATCGCTGCTGTCCTTACAACAATGTCACACTCGCCACTGAAAAGATGAAAGGTGACAGTTATTCGCACTGTGCAAACAGATATAATTGTCTTTTGTTGTGGCAGAGAGCCCTGGAGAGTGGGCTTTCCAGCTTTAATGCCAAATCCTCCCGCTGTCATTGTTGCTAATGAGTGTAAAAGGCAATTAGCATTCACAATAAGAGTGTGTGTCTTTGCAGAGGGCACTTTAAGCTGGATTAATTTGTATTAATAGTCTGACGTTGCCTCAGTTGTTTGTCCTAAGAGATGCCAGGATGTAGTTAGTAAGCAATCTAATGACATTTCAGGATTCATAAGTAGACCATTTCACTTCATAAATTATCGTTGTTAAGGCAGTAACTATAATAGGAGTATTTCGGTCTTTGGATTGGAAGAATATTACTTTTTTATAAAATCAATTATGCAGGTAAAATTTTAACCAGAAGGATCTGTAGGGCGCAAGCAGCTGTACAGTATCTCTAACACCTGGTAACTGGTTATTTGAACAGAACTCCACCAATTATGACCATGTCACAGTCATGAATAAAGAATTGTCATCTGAATCCTGTCAAGAACAGATCTTTCAGGCTCCTTGAAATCAAACACTCAACTTCATTAATTTCATTCAATTTAATATTATTTGTATAGAGAGCTTTTAACAATGCACATCAGATTTACATGAATACAAATTCATGATATAACAAATCAATTAATCAAATTGAAATGTATTCATTTATACATAATAGGCAGGGGAGAAGCAACAGTGGGAAGGACAAACTTCCTGGAGGAAGAAATCTAAAGAGGAAGCAGATTCAAAAAGGAACCTTCTACAATATTACTCTGTATTTTGGTACATGGTCAAACATACATAGTGCAATTGTCTAAAATGTATAAATTACATAAAATTTTAGTTAACATGAAGTCCACTTTGTTGATGGTACGAACTGTTCACTGATACAGTTTCGGTCCTAAAACTATCAGAGCAATTATTATGAGTCATAAGTTATAAACCTCAGTCACTCATCATCTATACCACTTAATTCTGTATTCAGGGTCACGGCGATCCTGGAGCCTGTCCCAGGAGACTTCGGGCACAAGGCGGGGTACACCCTGGACAGGGTGCCAATCCATCGCAGGGCACACACACACACTGATTCACACACTACACTAATTTGGGAATGTCAATTAACCTAACCTACATGTCTTGGGAGTGTGGGAGTGTGGGAGGAAACCGGAGTACCCGGAGGAAACCCACCAAGCAAACTCCATGCACACAGAACCTGGCCGGGAATCGGACCTGGAGGTGCAAGGCGACAGTGCTAACCACAACACCACCGTGCCGCCGCCATAAACCTGCTTTTGTCAATTATATTCCAAACCATGGTCATGTTTTCTGAGTGGAGCCTCAGTAGTCACACAGATCTTAAAGCAGACCATGTGGGGCCATCCTCAGCAGCAGTGAGTGGTCTTCATGTGATCAGAACTTCAACCAGATTTAGTACATCAGGATGGATCAGGCAGGTTTGAAGTGCAGTAGGGGACAGGATCAGTGGTATCTCAGGAGTGCAATGTGTAGCTCAACACACGCACACACACACACACACACACACACACACACACACACACACACACACACACACACACACACACACACTGAACAGAGAGAGAGAGAGAGAGAGAGAGAGAGAGAGAGAGAGAGATATTAATCATGTCCATAGACGCAGGGAGGACCAGAGGGAAAGACAAATATGAGGGCACCCTCATGAGACAAAGTGGCCAGTAACTCCACCATCAAAATAAATTATGATGATTATTATTGATGATTAAATTAATTAATTGGGTGATTACTATATATAGCATGACCACATTTCTATATTCATTCATCTTCAATACTGTTCGATACAGCGATACAGGGACGTGGGGGCCTGGAGCTTATCCCTGATGCAATTCATCACAGGGCACACATGAACACATTCTATAGGCAATTTACACTAGGAATACGAATTACCTGAATCTGCATGTCTTTGAACTGTGAGAGAAAGCCAAACATGGGGGAGGACATGCAAACTCCACACACAGACCCGACCTCTATACATCATTAAAAAATCAAATGCCCCCTACATGCAGTATTATTAGAATTACTCTCTCATTCTCTATATTGCTTATCCCAATAGCACACACACACATATGTATATACTGTACCAGGAGGAAACCCACCAAGCACGGGCAGAAGATTCAAACTCCACACACAGAAGGAGGGGATCAAAACCTAAAACCTAAGCTATACAATTAAAGCATCTTTAGGCAAACTAAAGATAAAAAAGATAAGATAAAATGATTTAATCTTAACATTATATTATCTTGACACATATTTTCCCCGTTTGCCAGAACTCAACACCCGTCCAGTTTTCCCGGACCGTCACACATTTGTGAAGATGCGTAAATGATATGCTGTATAACATACCAGCACTTCTCAACCTTTGAAATCTCCTAGTGCTGAGTTAATTCACTGAGTGAGAATTGGTTTACAGTACAGTGGTCAAATGTGAAAAGAGTAGCAGCTTCAGTAATTGTGTCATTTCTGTCCTTCCCATATTAGATGTCAAAGCAATTGAAGGGAAAAATAGAAACAATTTATAACGACATAGAGTATCAGACGCAAATGATTCATGCAAAAAGACTCGGATGTCCAACACCCCCCCCCCACCCCCCCACCACCCCCAAACCGCCATCCCCATCAGCTCATATCCATTTAATGCCTGCAGTGTCACATCAGCACAGTCTGATAGACAGCCACATAATAACTTTGCTATGGCTATGTGTCATTTCTCTCTGTTCCAGCCATTTTGTTCGCTTCACCTACAGCTGCAGATGTCAGAAAACCCCTACGTCTCTGGAAGTATTACCACCAAGAACTCAGTACCAGGAGTGATCATCGCTATAGGTAAAAAAAAAACAAAGAAAAGCCCTGAAAGCTAAAGCTAAGCAAATGTGTTGTTCACCGTCAGCTTTAGGACTGAGCATGTACTTCAATATGTATGGGCTTCTATGCAGTCAATTGCTTAAGTAAATCTTATTTAACTGTTTGCAAACATATCTGAGCGGCAATACGCGTCAGTGCGCTTGTCCTTTCTAATGTTTACTTGTTCAAACATTAGTCATGCCACTAGGACGCAGCTGAGCTTTATATCCTTCAGAGCTGATTTGAGCTTTTACAGTAACTCTGTATTGCTGTGTGTGTGTGTGTGTGTGTGTGTGTGTGTGTGTGTGTGTGTGTGTGTGTGTGTGTGTGTGTGTGTGTGTGTGTGTGTGTGTGTGTGTGTGCGCTCGTGCATGCTTGCAAGTTATTATGACAGCTTGTGAACAAGACCACACGCCATTTTTAACACACATACATAAATAGTCAACCATTCTATTGAACAGGACAAAGCTAACCATGAGAGTCAAAAATGATCCGCGCTCCGGTTATATTAAAACATTAGTTGATCACTAGGTCTTATAATCAGTTCCCGTTCAAGGCTACGGTCTCCCCAGTCACTGATGTGCAGGTGTGACCACGTTATTCCAGTTCATTTGTAACTGCAGTGCGAAGTTTGGTGACGGGACATGGATTGATCACTACAAGCCTGAGAGTAAAGTGCAGAGTATGGAATGGAAAAATCTTCAATTGCTGACCGAGAAAAGGTTCACAAGTCAACCACCAGCTGGAAAATTTAGCACTTTTTACAGTTTGCTAGATTCTCTAATGCCAGTATTAGAACATTGTCAAATGAATCAACAGTGCTCGTTACAGTGAAATGCCTGGGAGATCCCGAAGTCCCCATCTTGATACATCAGACTTTCACCTGTTTGGTCATCTGAAAGCAGCCCTATGAGGATGAAGATTCACTTCTGATGAAGAAGTGTTATGCCATTTTGACCACAGCCATTTAGCAGCTGTTCAAGGAAGAAATGTGCAAAAAAAATTTTTTAGGTATGAGTATTTTGTTTGCATGTGTAATTTTTTTTTTTTATTGTGTATGTTTGTTGATCATGACAGTTCAGTGCCTACATATTAAGGCGCCTGATAGCTTGTGGGAAGATACCTTTACACAGTCTGGTTATGTGGGCCAGAATGCTTTGGTAGCTGTTGCCAGACAGCGTGTGTGTGTGGGGGGTCATCCAAAATGCTGGTGGTTTGCAGATGCAGCATGTGGAGTAAATGTCTAGGAAAGAAAGACCTCACTGTTCTCACTATCCGCTGAAAGGCTTTGCAAAACGAGACTTTTTCAAAAGCAACCTTTCAGGATGCTCTTGATAGTCCCACTGTAGAAGAAAGTGCTGAGGGTGGGGGAGGTCTAGAAGACCTTAAAGGACTAGCTGATATTCTCCACCAGGTGAACCCCAAGGAATTTGGTGCTCTTGACAATCTCCGTGGAGGGCCTGTCAAAGTTCAGCTGAATGTGGCTGTTCTGTTTTTTTTTCCCTAAAGGCAATACAGATTTCTTTTATTTGGTCCACATTAGGAGACAGGTAGTTGGCTCCGCACCAGGCCGTTAGCTGCTGCATCTCTTCTCTGTCCACCAACTCGAAAGCTCTTGGTATGCCTCATGATGAGCCTCGCTAAGCACTTCACGATGGTGAGTGTGAGTCGCTGAGGCAGGACACAGGAGATTTCTTTGGAATAGTTGTGACTGGCTTGAAGCATGTCAGAAAAACAGTGGTGGTCAGGGAGATGGTAAAGATGTCAGTGAGAAAGCTGGTCTGCACATCCTCTGAGCACACTGCCAGGAATGTTGTCTGGTCTAGCAGCTTTCTGTGGGTTGACTCTGCAAATAGTTTTGCTCACAAAGCTGTGGTAAGACATAGTCCCTTGTCAGTTAGAGGAGGGGGTGGTCTTCTTTGTGTCCATGCCATTTTGGGCCTTGAGCCAAACATTTTAGACATAGACAGGTGTTGTTTTCTTGTTTCTCCACTCTCCTGGAAGTGGCTGCGGATTCTCTGGGCATTTCTACACATTGCCATTTTTAATGCAGTGAGACAATTTGGGCCTCATCGTTCTTAGAACCCCCAAGTCACTGATGTACTGTAGTAAATCACTGTTGCCATGTAGTCCAGAAAGTTGTGTCACCATTGGTTGCAGCCTCCCTGAAAATGTGTCCGTCAGTAAGCTCAGATGTAATAACAAGGTCATGAGAAATTGTGTCATAATATGCTTTACTCAGATATGATGTCAGGAAGTCACTTGTCAGGATCTGATAAATGTTAATTATTATTATTATTATTACTACTTGGAGATGGAGACCAGACCATATTTTAAAGGCAATCTTGCAGATAATCTCAAAACACCAAATTCTCCTGAACCTTGTACAATTTATTGATTTAATTAAACATTCACTGGACTGATTGAATAGTTATATGAATTTGCATACATGAAAGGGTCTAAATGTTTATACTAAAAGCATTAATATCTTGAATTAAGTTTATTATTGCAGTGGATACAGATTATTTGGTCAACTGGACATGGCTCTGTAATGTTGTGCTCACATTGACACAATGTGTTTCATCTCAGGTCGCTCAGGCCTCTTGTCATCCTTTTGTTGTAAATTGGCATGAATCATTGAAAATTAATGAACGCAGACTGTGACGATAGGTCATGACGACTATGAATGCAGGGTAGCTGTAAATGCTAATGGTGCCTCAGCCAAGAAGTAATTAACATCTTGTATTAGACTTCTTCTTCTGTTTAATTTTGTATATGCTTATTCTCCTCAGGCAATATGGGATCTGAGCTCTCGTTCAACAATGTAGGAATGTTCATATCATCAGATGCTGGAAATACCTGGAGGCAGGTATGTTGACTGTTAATTTAGAAACTTAATCCATTTCTCATTGGAATTAATTTTGCTTAAAAGTTAACAAAAAGTATTATACATACACTGTATATACTGTATATTTCAATCATTTGTTGTGTTATTTTTGATGACTATGGCTTACAATTCAAAATCAAAAATCCACTATTTCAAAATATGCATAAGGTATAAAGACAGTGTATCTCTCGATCTAATTCAGTACATGCAGCCACAAAAATGGGGAAGACTCCTGACTTGACAGTCCAGACGATGATCACCGACACCCTCCATAAGGAAAGTAAGCCACAGAAGGTCATGGCTGAAAGGTCTGGCTGTTCACAAAGTGCTAAATCAAAGCACATTCATGAAACGTTGGGAAAAGTGTGGTGGCAAAAGGTGCAAAAGTAACAGGGATGACCACAGCCTTAATAAGTTTAGCAAGCAAAGCTTGAGTGAGCTACAAAAACAGTGGACTGAGGCTGGAGTCAGTGCACCAAGAGCTACCACACAGACATCTTCAGGAAGTGGGCTGTTACATTTAACATAATTCCTAGTATCGAGCCACTCCTGAACCTGAGACAACATCAGAAACTTACCTTGTCTAATGACGAAAAGCCCTGGATGGACCACTGCTCAGTGGTCCAAAATATTATTTTGCAGATGAAATAAAATTTACAGTCTGGAGAAAAAGCAGAGAGGCACAGAATCCTTTGCACAGTTGCTTAAAGTCCAGTGTGAAGTTTTAACAGTCAGTTATGTTTTGGGGTGTCATATTATCTGCTGGGCTTTGGTCCAAGTACTTGTATCAAGTCCAATGTCAATGCATCCATCTACCAAGATTTTAGATCCACTTCTGGCTGCTTTATGGATATGCTGATTAAAGATTTAGGCAAGATTTAGCCAAGATTTGGGAGTTTTGGCACCCCATGGTGGCACCCCATGGTGCCAAAACTACCACTAACTGGTTTGCCGATAATGATTTTACTGTTCTTGATTAGTCAGACAACTCTACTGGCCCAAACCCCACAGAGAATCTATAGGACATAGTTAAAAGGAAGATGATAAACACTTGACCCAACAATACAGATGAGTGGAAGGCTGCTATCAAAGCAATGTGGTCTTCAATAATGCCTCAGCAGACCCCAAGGCTGATTGCCTCCAAGCAAGTATTGAGTGCATAAATGAACATTGTTTTCAATTTGTTCGATTTCTGGATTTTCATGAGCTGTAACCCATAATCATCTAAATTAAACAAAAAAGGGCTTTACATGTAATAAATATAGAATATAAGAGTTTCACTTTTTGAATTCAATTATTAAAAACAAAAACGTTGCTACATATATATATATATATATATATATATATATATATATATTTTGATGTATTGTATGATTGCATAAGAATAGTTTAATCATGATTGTTACATTAATTTAAACTTATTACTGCATCTGCATCTTAAGTGAAAACATGGCTCTCATCCACATTATTTTGCAGCCAAAACAAGAAATAGCACATTTTATTTTTAGTAGTCTTGCCATTTTGTACTGACAGTCGAACAAAGTGTAAAGCTTATGTAAGAATGTAAAAAAAAAAAAAAAAGGCAAAGATATTAACTATAAAGTCACTATGTATGCTTAACTCAGCTCCTCCTTTGCAGGCGTTATACAATATTCAATCTACAAAAAAGTTCATACATCTCATTACGGTGCATTCAAAAGCAATTATAGATGTTATAATTAATTTTCACAATACAATGCACATTATAGCTATTGTTAGTATTATTCTTAGAATGTCCTATAAATACTGTACATAGAACATTACATCACATACAGTACTATACATAGTGTGTTATAGGGCCTGTTTTGTTTGGTCATTATTAATTGTTACAAAATCATATTTTTATGCAACTAATCAGTTTCAATTTCAGCTTTATTTCAATAATACTCTTGAATATTAAAATAGTGTTGCATTGGTATAGCACACAAATGCGGCTTATATGTTATTAACATTATAATATCATATTTAGTATGTGAAATCTTTACATATGTCACTAAGACACACTTTTCTCTAATAAATGCATTTTTCATAAATATCTTTCGTAGATAGAAATGTAAAAGTTATTGCATACTAGTTATTGTTTATCTACCTTATAGACTTCATAGAAATGATTGTGCAGCATTAGGCAGTATACTAAGCTTCAAAGCTTTATGTACAGAAAATCTATAGTCAACATTTATATTCATTACCACAACTGAAATGCATTTAAATTAGTTTGAGCTTTATCATTTCGTGATGTTTTGCAGATATTTGATGAGGAGCACAATGTTTGGTTCCTGGATAAAGCAGGAGCTCTACTTGCAGTCAAGCAGCCCACAGTTCCTACAAGGCATTTCTGGTATGTGCTAAAAAGCTAATCTACAAAAGCGACAATGTGCCAACTGTACCTCTGATTTAAGCCAATGCGTAAGGGAAACCATTATCCCAGCTAGGGTTCGTTCTTTCTTTTAGGAAGTTTCGTGTTAATGGCTTGAATGGCTCTTTAGGCCTGAATGTCAAAAATTAAAGTACCTTTTTGGAAAGATAATATTCTAATTCATTAAAAAAAAAGAAGAACAACAAGAAACAAGCAAAGCCAAATCTACCCACTGTATAGTCTATATGGAATTCCCTGCTTATCCCATGGAATTACCACACTCTTCAAATCAGAGATCTCTAGCTCTGCTTTGGTGCCCTTTAATCCTCTAAGTTTTTTATTTTTTTTCCTCTTCCCTTAATGCCCAGAGCGATAAAATTGTTGGAGTGTGCTATCTTCAATTCTGTTTCTCTTAAGCAAGCCAAGCGAGCTAGTCATCCCTGGCCAAATGTGTTGAAAGCAATTGTCTCTTTCCTTGCTACTATGATTTTGAGTCACGTCTCAGCCAGTAAGGGATGCATGTCAACCCGCTGTCTCCCACTGAAGCTTTGCTAGTTTTGAAGTAGCAAAAGAACTTTAGTGTCGTTCTTCAGTGAGGTTGTTAAACCTTGTCACACATGCGCTACTCCACCGTTAGCACCTTTGAGGTGGAACTAAAAAGCTGTCAGAGTCAAAGTTTTCAGTGTTATTTTTTTCCCCCATCAACTCTCACCCTTTCTTCTTCATCTCTTGCTGCTGCCGAAGGAGGGACCCTGTTGTTTAGATTTGTCTTCATAGTCACATCGGCTTACTGAGACCTTTCTAAAAAAAAAAAAAAAAAAAAAAACTGTTTTGCTTAAAATGCTTTATATATATATATATATATATATATATATATATATATATATATATATAGAATAGCTTTCCAAAAGTTACATTGAATGCTGTTTATTTGATCATCAGCCTCAGTTATTCCTAATACAGTATATAGTAATGGCCATCTGTTAGATTTTCTTAGTTAATAGACATTTTAATTATATTTACAGACAAGGGAAAATATAATAATGCAGAAAACAAAGCAAACAAGGTTATATTAATTATTAACCTGTATATTATTGATGCACATTCATATAAATGATGAATAAAAAACTTTCAAATGCAGTATCATTGCTACAGCAAAAAATTATTCATGGTACAAAGTCTACATACTGCAATCTAATGCTAATATGCAGATCTTAAAATGAGTTTTATTATCATTTACGTATGAATATCATAAAGGGTTCTGTGATGCAACGCTATAATATCAGTGATCACAGGTAATAAGTTATCTCTTGAACATGGAACAACATTAAACATATCTATAAATAGTGGAAAAGGCTATAGAGTTCAAAAATAAATTCAATAATTGGCAAATTGCTGTGAAATGAGAGAAATAAAAGACTCTGTGATATGCTCTTATTGGAAAATAACCAACTTTAATTCAGCAGCTCTTACCACTATCAGCATTCCCTATCATGTTTTATTCCTTAAATATTAGATATGTTTACTAATAAATGTTTGAATGCTTATGAAAAAAAATGTTGCCTGGCTGCTTTAGGATCAGTTTTGATGAAGGGAGACAGTGGACACATCATATTTTCTCAGCCATGCCTCTCTTTGTGGACGGCGTTCTGGTCGAGCCAGGCATGGAAAATCAGATCCTGACGTAAGTGTAAAAAAGAGCTTTTTTTGACACCTGTACAAAAACACACATTCTTTCAGTCTCCCGCTCGCTTCTTCATATGTGCGCTCATATTCTCCTAACATGCTCTGACAAGAATAAAGAGAAGTTTCCTATCCCCCATGATCAGACGAAGGTTAATTATTCATTGGTGCATCCTTTACACTCATGTACCGGATGGCACATGTTGTCGGTCAAGTGAAAGCAGGACTTTTAATTGTGCAGGAACACAGTTATGAGAGTGAAAACTACCTTTATTTCCGTATATAATCGCCTGCTACACTAATGCACTCATCCCAGTGTTTCATTAGAGCTTAGATACCATCAAAATAGAAAGTTCTCTCAGTACCATAATCACACTCTCTGAAAGGCTGGCCCCCCAGGAACTCCTTTAAAGGCTTAAACTTGTGGAAAATCGTGGAGAGTGGTCAGGACTTTACAGCTCAATTCCTGAACTGTGCAAGTAGTGTTCATGATTGATTGTGTTTACAGTGCCCACAGACAGCTGTGCCTCTTCCGCAGGTTGCCGGAAAGTTATGTGTCAATTTTCAAGGATCAGTCGTTCCGCTCTCTGCATGTTCATGGGAGCGACTGGCCTTGGCTCCGAGCCAACTCGCCCGCAATTGTCATTCATGGATGTACGGATTTCTTTGAAAATATTTGCACCATTCAGATGCTTTCCCACAGCTCAGAGGTTCATCACCGCACTGTGCTTGTAGTCTTCTGTAAATGAAAAAAATCTTTTTGGCGCCTTCATTCACGAGACATTTGACATCACATGTCCTGGTTTGACTTGAACACACCCCATAGATTCTATTTTGTTTTTTGAACTTTTCAAACACTGTTTCTTTGAAAATAAATTTCAGTATTTTGCACCGGTAGGTTTTTCGGACACTTCAGTGATCGTTCTGAGTGGCAGCTGATCAAGATCGACTACAAGTCCTTGTTTACTAAGCGCTGTGCCGAAGGCGACTATCAAACGTGGCACTTGCACAATCAGGTACGAAACAGCTTGATAATACAAAATCAAGCTACTTTAAAAGAGACTCTCAGCCAGGATTTGTATTGGTGCTATAAAAGTAGGCTTCTTGTGCTGTTCTGAAAAGCCTGAAAAAGTAGGAAATTTAAAGGCTTTCAGTTCCTACACCTAAATATGTATGGAAATTACAACTTTGTGAAATTGGGCAGACATTCAAAAAATCTTTGAATATTTAGTAGAACTTGTGAGACTCCAAGATGCTGAATCCACATGCGGTGAAGTGCTTTAATAGTTATTACCATGATACTGGCTTCTTGTAGACCCTGGTCCTTTCACATTTGGTTATCAAATAGAACTTATAGAATTGGTGCTTTCTCTCTTTCTGTGCACAACGGGTCTTATATATACTGTGTGTATATATATATATATATATATATATATATATATATATATATATATATATATATATATAAGCAGCAAATAAGTATTGAACTGAGGATGGGGGTAAAAAAGAAGAAGAAAAAGCTTACACTTAAGCATGAACACTGTTAACGATTTAAAGTGCATTAATGAGGTAAAAAATGTTTCAGATTTAAGGTGCATTAAAGAGGTAGAATAATGCTATCAAATAATATATGAATATGAAAATACTGCTTATATGTAAAGGGCCTTCTATGTATATGTGCATGATGATTGTATATAGGTGGGAATTAAACTGTACATAAGGTGCACCAGCAAGTATTAATTGATAGCATATGCTTACTTATACTAATTGAATAAAAAAAGAGGATGCAGACTTCCAGTAGTGTTTATTGTCACTTCAGTGGAGCTGAAGCATTCTCTTACTAAAAGTGCACTGCTGTGCATAGCCAGTATGTTGTGGTGGGAATGTGAGGTATTCTTCATGATGGTTAACAGTTTGTGTAACATCCTTTTCTCCACTACCAGCTCCAAACATTTCAGAGGACTTAATCACTAAAACTAGTTTTAGTTTTAGACTTAGTCTTTTAAATTAAGTTTTAGACTTGATCACTAAAACTAATGATTATTTCACCCCATACACACCAATATACACGTACATATAAATATAAAACTTAATATAAAAATATTTGCCCAAACCTGCAATGACACTGTATACAAATACTGTACATATACTTTAATATGGAGTTGGTCCCCCTTTTGCAGCTATATCAGCTTCCACTCTTTTTGGAAAACTGTTCACAAGATGTTGGAGTGTTTCTGTGGGAATTCATGCCTGTTAATTTTGTAGAGCATTCATGAGGTCTAGCGCTGATGTTGGACGAGAAGGCCTGGCTCACAATCTCCATTCCAGTTCATCACGAAGGTGCTCGGGCCAGTCAAGTTCTTCCACACAGAACTCATCAAACCATGTCTTTATAGTCTTTGCTTTGTCATGTTGGAATAAAAAAGGACCTTCCTTCCCCAAAATGTTTCCACAAAGATAAATAGTTGAAAACATACAGTAGCCTGGAACAGTATGCTGAGGCATTAAGGTTGCCCTTCACTGGAGATAAGGGGACTGATTGAAACACCTGAATTCAATAATTAACAGGTTCGGCCAAACACTTTTGTCCATATAGTATATCTTATACGTCATAACCCCAGCCAGAGACAAGGCAAATAAGGTTATGTATTGTTTTTTCATGAACAACACAGAGTGCATCAATGAGGTTATAGCAGGGGATATCAGTCAGGAATCACACCTGATTTAGCTTGTCCAATTTGTCCACCATAATCTCCCATCAACTATCAAGTGTGTCTCCAATTTGGGTGTAATGAAAGCCTGCAGCCACACTGGCCCTTTGTGAATAAGATCAAAGACCCTTGGGTTATAGTATCTCAGTACTGCTCAGCAAGATGGGACAATGTGGTACCAGACATTCTAACTTTTGGGATCATGCTCTGTAGAATGGCTGTGTACTGTATATGAAGTACTTCCACAAGCAGAGATAGCAGACAATGTTAACCTAGAATCCTGTCAACCATTTTAATGGCCATAACCTACTGGCAATGCAGGGAACATATTTAACAACTAGGGGCATTAAGCCTTTAATGTTCTCCTTCTATCCTCCTTTGTTTTGTAAATTTCTCTGAGGTTACAATAGCAGTCTTTAAAAAAACAACAAAAAGGATCCTTTCCTGGTTAAAGGATGAAAATGTTTTCTAGTACCAGTAGTGAGCATCTCTTTTATTTATTAGTCTATTCATTTATTGAGACAGCACATTTTTTAAAGCATTGCACACCTCAACCAAATGGTCGAGATGGCCCATTTAGGTTAAGGTCAAAGCATTTTTAACATGATATAGTGACCTAAAATGTACTGTACCAGACGGTTGAGTGTAACATTAAAGGGTTAAGCCATTACATGCTCAAGTGTAATGATTTCTCATTACTCACTTTCATCTTAAATCTGTAATTCTGTATTGTTATGAATTAATAGTCTTAGTAGTTCTACAAGTATACATTTAGAAGCATTATTACATTTGCAAATGATACAATGATTAATAGCAAAGTGGAAGAGCTAAACCTTTGGTGTCATAACCTTCCATAACTTTTTTAAACATTTCTTGTTTTATGTTACATTGCATTTTATTTTACATAAAGAGTCATCTGCCTCTTTAGTCAGCACTTTCCACCTATCCACATATACAGTACTTAGCAGTGTCTGGTTCTATTAAAATTACAGTCATCCTAAAGTTAAAACGTATTAATTTCCCTTTCAAGTGTTAGATCAAATAGTTTTAAAACTATGATGAAGTTAATAACCATAATACCTTTGATACTAACTGATAGTAAACATTCTGCACTCAAAAACAAAGTAAGACTTTATGCCTACAGTATATGCCAGTAATGCCGCATGTAACATAAAAAAAAAATCTTTATAAAATTTTTAGCTTGAGGGGAAGTGCTTGTCTTTACAACTAGTGGTCTACATCTATCTTGGATGTTTTTTTGCTCGTTTCTTCAAGAAAAATCTGCACATTCAGAAGCATGCGGGTTTGTGCACCAAAGCTTGCTGAGGTTTGGCATCCTGAAATGTCATGACTTGGCGGCAGCACATAAAAGACACACTTCTTAATAATACTAAAAGCTAACTCCCCTGGGTTTTCCTTCCTTCCTTCCTTCCTTCCTTCCTTCCTTCCTTCCTTCCTTCCTCCCTCCCTCCCTCCCTCCCTCCCTTCCTTCCTTCCTTCCTTCCTGACCGTGTCAGGTGCCAGACCTGATTATCAGAAGCCAGTATATGACCTGTTGCAGAGTTCAGGCAAATATGCCAAGGTGAACTGTTTGCTAAACAATCAGAAATGATATGACAGAATATATTAAAAGAATGTTATAATGTTATAAATGGGGCAGGGTTAGCTCAGTGGTTAAAGTATTGGACTAGTGATTGGCAGGTTCAAGCCCACTGCCTCTGTTGGGCCCTTGAGCAAGGCCCTTAACCCTCAAATGCTCAGCTGTATAATACGATAAAAACGTAAGCCACTCTGGATACGGGTGTCTGCCAGATGCTGACATTTTGGTAATTAGAAAATATGCCTACTACATTCAGAAAAAAAGAAAGTACCCTAACATTATTTACATTTAATTTGACTTGATTAATTGAACTTTGAAACAATGTCTTGGTAAAAAATCCTAGACATTGACAGACAAATAGTAGTTCAAAATTAAATAGTTTTCATGGACTCAGGCATTCACATTGCTTTGATACTTTATTCTTTCACTGGCTAGTTATAACGCACTCCATAGTGTCTTATATACTGTATTATTTAAGCTGTCACACAGCCAAAGTTTCTTTTCGAACTCCTCAATTTTTTTTTTTTTCAGAATTCTGGTTCCAAGCCAGAAGTTTATGCTGTATATCGATAGTATGTTCAAGTTGAATAGTTTAAGCATTCTTTTCCTTAGCTTTTCACAGAAATGAGCTTAAAGCACATCAAGTAAATCTATAGCCTAGGATTATTATCTATCTTTGATGTTTTGTTTTTTTCAGGGTGAGCCATGTGTAATGGGCCAAAAGCAGATCTTCATCAAACGCCGCCCGGGAAACTACTGCATGATGGGAAAGGACACCAGGGTCCTATCGGCTGAGCCTTGTATCTGTAGAGCACATGATTTTGAGTGGTGAGCTAAAACTGCATTTGTGTCACTTTGTGTAGAGTTTAATCAATTTCATCAGCATTGCAATTTATCAGTATGATGCAAGTAGCAGACTTATAATTAGAAAACTACAAAAATGAAAAAAGTCTTACTTAAGACTTACTGGTTGTTAGCACATGTTCTGTGATCTCTCAGAGATTTCTAAACTTTTTGCATTCATGGACCCCTTCTATAAAAGTATTGTTTAATGACCCCCTTGTGATCACCGTACCGATTCAATTTCAGAAACAATAGTGCAATGCTGCATCTTATTTATATTAATTTATTATACCCATTGGACCTTTTTTACTCCTGCACTTTCCACCTATCCACATATATAGTACTTAGAAGTGCCTGGTTCTATTGAAATTGCAGTCATCCTAAAGTTAAACCTTATATAAGTTCCCTTTCAAGTGCTAGATCAAATAATCTTAAAACTATGATGAAGATAATACCCATGATACCTTTGACACTGACTGATAGTAAGCATTCTACACTCAAAAAGAAAGTAAGATTTCATGCCTATATGCCAGTAATGCCGCATGTAACTTTACCACTGATATAATGTTGATTTTACTAAAAATCTATTTTTACCATTATATATGTTAGTTCAACATACATATTTTACTTAAGTGGAAATCTTTGATCGTAACTTAAATATATTTACATGATATCACATTAGAGAGATCGCTGTTGTGCCAGTATTCAGCACAACAACACAACCTTGAGTGTGATATTATACAGTACAAAAGTATAATGTACTGTATGATAAGATTATAATTTGTTTGTTTATTTAACGAGTTATTTTGTTCCTCCACCAGATATCCT
This sequence comes from Clarias macrocephalus, assembly GCA_011419295.1. Lineage (NCBI taxonomy): Eukaryota > Metazoa > Chordata > Actinopteri > Siluriformes > Clariidae > Clarias > Clarias macrocephalus. The sequence goes on from JAAGKR010000370.1 coordinate 152,200, forward strand.
TCCGCAACTGGAGGAAATAACTGGTGGAACTAGAGCTTGCAATCGACAGTGTAATTAACAGGAGTGAATGTAGTTTTAAATTCTTAACTATACAATGTAGCCAAAAAATGTGTGCAAAATAAACCAGGGAGTTGGTTGACAGTCCTGAGAAACTTACAAGATTCACTTTAACTTTCTACTGAGTGTCAGTGAAAACTAAATCGTGTTAAATGGCAAGTTATCCACTATGTAGGATGTAGGTTATAATCACTCACCAAGTAGAGCCCAAGTGGAGCCCTGGATCAGAGGTTCGATAGGGATAGGGGATTCAGCCTTATGTTAGAAACTACAGTAATTAGCTTTGTAGCCTGCTATGGCAAGGAACAAAAAAATACAGACAGTTCAGAGGCAATTTGGAACAACGTAGAAGCAATTACTAAGAAGAGAATTATTTTTCTCTCTTTTTTTTTTTTTTTTTTTTTTTTTTTACAAGACGACACTATGTTATCAAATGTGTTTGCTTGCTGAAAAGAGCTTTCAAGACTGGTTATGAACGTGATTTTTGTCAGGCAGCTGATCTCTCCTTGCCATACCGACCTACTTTCATCCATTTTGGTGACTGGCAGTTAGTGAAATTAATGCTTGTTAGGACACTTGCAATGAGGAGTGATGCATATAGTTAAACATCCCAGTGCTCTTATGTTTTATACACTCGTGGAATGTCTCTCATCCAATCAGATTACTCAGTCAGAACTGACTTTTGTATAGTTATACATGAATCATTTTTTTCCAGTGTAAGCATATGCTTGGATTTAATTCTGGCGTGACTTTAAATGAAATTGTCTCTCATTAATATTGAACATAATTCACTTTTTGGAATCAACTGCAAATAACATTGCAGCGAACAAACATGTAGACATGATACTGTTATTCCAATGTATTACTCTTTATAGGGTATAAACATCCCTGAACCAGTTTAATTATAAAACCAAAAAAAGTCGCAGGAAACTGCACAGGAAGCGAAGAACGTGTAAATTAAAGTGTAAAAAAGTGTAACACATTTTGATTTACACAGAACATCACGCTCAGCGTCGCTGTTTATTCTGGACAGGAAAGAACATCTCAGCGCGCTGTGCGTTTGTTTGATGTGAGCTGGCAACATCTGTGACAAAGTGTGAAGACGAGCTACTGAACAGATTTAATTTCTATGCAAATTTCATGCTGTTGTGATACATTTTTTATTTATTTTTTTATCTTGAAAAGACAGACATTTTTAATGTTAATGTTAATTTCATCTATACAAGGTGAAATCACAGAGGTTTAATGTGGATCCATTAATTTCTCTCACGGGGTACGTTTGGTTAGATTGAGAGGACTCATCAATACACGCCTGTCGTTTTTATGATTTAAATGTACGACGAGGAAGTAAACCAAAGTTGTGGGCATTTCCAATTATAATGGAGCAAACTTTTAATTAACTTTCAAGTAGATAAAAGGCAATCAGTGAAACATTAAGGGCCGTAATTATTGCTACCGGATACAACACAGCTGGGACTTCCTGTTTAACAGAAAAGATATAATGAGCCTATGGCTGATATTCTTCAAGTCTAATAAATATGCATTTTGCTCAGATTTGTTTTGAATAAGAATTACAATGAATCACACAAGTTTTTTTTTTTTCCTACTTCATTATCAGCTGAATGTAAAACAGGTTTTATTAGTACAGATATTAGCACTGGGTCAAAAACAGAACCTGTGAAAGAAATGAACAACTGACAGCTGTACAAAACTGATATGTTGTAAAAAAAAAAAAAAAAAAAAAAACATGGTAGCGGTGCTAAAAAAGTGTCTCACCTAGGTGAAAAAGTGAATTTTTCAGTTATGATCATAGAACACATTTTTTTTAATAAATGAAATTTATAAAAAATAATACTTCTTGTCTCCCGGTCCATGCTTTATTTTTTGTAAACATTTCAATCAGATAAGAAGAAACACATTTGCTAAATACAATTTAATTCACTTTCATGTAGTGTCTGTAACTCTTTTGAATTCAAATCTTTCAATGATCTTAATTGTCATTTACAGTAGATGAAACTTGGCCAATTTAGATTTTCCATGAACATAAACCTGAAAAATTGTTAAGATATTGCAACATGAATTTGATATAGTTACGGACACTACAGATCTTTTACCAAAAACTAATTTATGAAACATTTTTTAACAGGTTTGTTTTTTACAGGTTAAAAGCATACACAATTTTAGTATCAATACTCAAAGAAATATAAATAATTAGCGTTTTAAATTATTATTGTTTGAAGCGAGACAGTCTAACAATCAAAAAAATGCCATTTCGGGGGGACAAATAAAATCATATCTTCAAAACGGCTGACGTTAGCAACTTGAAATTTTTAGGGAAGCAAGATTTGTCACTTCCATGTTGCATAAACTTCAAAAGTAGGTTCTTTGGCGCACAAACATTTATATACAGTATATATAAAAATCAGCACCGATACTGTGTTTTAGCCAATTGTGTGCTGGATTTCACATCCCTGAACATTTCTTTGTTTTTGAATTATAATGCTAATTTGCATTTATGTTGTGTACTTCAGTGTTGGAGTTATCTCTGGGTAGTGTGTTATACTGTGGTTTCTAGGCTGTGTATGTTGTACTGTTTAGTTATTTTAGGGTTGTGTGTGTGTAGAGTTATTTTTAAGTGTACTTGTTTTCAGATTTTATTTGATCACATGATTTTATTTCACCTGATGTAGGGTTGGGTGGTAATATGGTCATATCATATCCCAGCATATTTACAATAGCAACAGTATTTCTTTAATTACTGAAGATAAATATTAATTTTAATTAATAAAGGGGAAAAAAAGCAAGAAATGTGTGCTGTTTATAACATGGAACATGGTTTATATCATGACAATCCTGGACAAACCCTAAAATTTAGAAATCATGTTTTCCAGACCTGGGAAAATAATGGAAGACTGAATATTTTAAAAATGATTAATATTTTAAAGAACATTTTGTGATATAATAATGATGGAGGATTTCATCATTCATCAAGTTTACATAGTTCTGGGCTGTGTTTTGTTCATTTTGTCTTTTGTGTTGCTCTACTGAGCTACTATGGCATTTTAGCCATAAACGTTTGTATTGGAGTGCTTAGTTCGACCAGGAGTGCTGTCTCGCTGTTGTGTTTTGCAGTATTTGGATATTTCTGCATTGTGTTACTGTATGTACTGGTACATCTGGCTTGTGTGCGTTCTAGTGAAGTTGAAGTATCTGATTTATGTATCTGTCTTGAATTGCAGTGTAATCTTTGCAATGTGCATTGAACTTTTTTAACTTTCTAAGATGTGTGACGTGTATTTTGCAGTGCTTCTCCAATTTGTTTTATGTTGTTATCTTTAGGTTATGTGTTGTGTCCAGTTGTTTCTGGATTTTGTAAGGAATAGTCTTGTCTGGTTTATGTTTGGCAGTGTGTAGTTATTATTTTTTAAATGCACCACAGTGGTGTTTGTATGTGTGTGCCCTGTGATGGATTGGCACCCTGTCCAGGGTGTATCTAGCTTTGTGCCCTACTGTAAGTCTCCTGGCATAGGCCTCAGGCCCCTCGCGACCCTGCATACAGGATAAAGCGATATAGACAAAGAGTGAGTGAGAGCATGGAGACAGTGGTTCGCACTCTAGCCTCGCACTTTCAGAGTAGAGATTCGATTCCTGCCTCGGGTCTGTGTGCATGGAATTTGCATGCTCTGCCCGTGCTTGGCAGGTTTCTTCCAAGTAGTCCAGCTACCTGCCACAGTCTAAAAACATACAGATTAGGCTTACTGGCGTTCCCAAATTGGCCATAAAGTAGTGCGAGTGTGTGCACTTGCGCTCTGAAATAGATTTGGACAACATCCGGGGGGATACCCCGTCTCATGTGGCGAGTCCCCTGGGATAGACGTCAGGCCCTTGGCAACTCTGTACTGGATAAGCAGTATAGAATGCGAGTGAGTGAGCGAACTTTTTTGAAAGATGATTTGCAGCGTATTAATGGTTCCTGGATTTTGCTTTATGGTATTTATTTAGTTATTTATGTCCTATACATAATTAGTGGTATTTGGTTATTTCTTAACTGTGTGTTGAGATATTTACTTAGTAGTGCATTATATATGACAGATTCTATGCTTCTATATTTCTGCAATGTGTGTTGTGGTTTTGTTTTTGGCTTGTGTGGTACAGTGTTTAGTTATTTCCAGATTGTGTTTGTATTGCATGTTCAATTGTTTAGCATCTTGTATTGCATTACAATCCTATCCATCTGTGTTGATTTTGTGTGTGTGTGTGTGTGTGTGTGTGCGCGTGTGTTGCAGTGATTACGGCTATGAGCGGAGAGGAGACGGTAACTGCCTGCCTGCATTCTGGTTCAATCCTTCCACTGTATCACGGAGCTGCAGTCAAGGGCAGAACTATTTTAATAGCACAGGGTGAGTCTGTCTCTCTCTCTCTCTCTCTCTCTCTCTCTCTCTCTTAAAATTTTTTTTATGACACCAGTATGAACGGAATGATGTTACAGTCAGATGTCTTCATCATGCCATACTTTTATTTTAGCACACAACTAATAGAGTCATGAATATTGTAATGCTGATAACGGCATTATATCCTCTGTCAGTTATCGCAAAGTAGCAGCAAACAACTGCACCAAAGGGGTGAAGGAGATGTACACAGCCAGAAAACAGCAGTGCCCTAATCGCCCACCTCGAGGACTGCACCTGACAACCCGTGACAACACCCTCAAAACAAACATGGGCTCCAACGTCACCTTCACAGTACAACTGGAAGAGGTATGTTGAGGAACATCCTTTTTTCTGTTGTAGTCATGTAAGAGGCAGAGTGAATTCTTGCTAAAGCCACTTATAGGGGAATCAATAATGTGACAACAATGACATTAAACTATACACTGCCAGCAAAATATCATCACTGAAGATTACAGGATTGACTGTACATTAGACTTAGTATATTGCATTGTATAAAAAGATCATAATCCCATGATCCTAACCCCGGTAAAGACCTGTAGGATGACTAGGAATGCTGACAGCACACTTTTGGAATGGACAGAAATTTGCACAGCCACACTCAACCTAATGGGGAAAGGACAGTGTTAAAGCAGCAAATAATGCCCTGGATTTTAGAAGATGTGTGATTATCGGGTGTCCACATACTTTTGCTCATGTTTACTCGACAAACTTTTCGATAAGGCCTTGTGTTCTGTTGGGTTATGCATTAGAGACAACTCCTATCAGGACAGAGCTGTTTAAGCATAAGGTAAAGGAGACCAGTTACACCACCATAACATTACAACATAATATCAATTGTAAACCAGTTAACAGGTTGAGGTTGCATTTGCCTAATACTAAGCCCCACTTTGATCAGTTGATTTTAAAAACACATAACTAAAAGCGAGTGTACTAACTTTTGAACATTAGTCTATGTGCCTCTATCTTTTCTGCGTCACGTGGCATAAAATGTTATAAATAAAAGGTCAATACTCTGTTGTTTTCAGGTTTTATTTGCAACAGGGTGTGTATTTACTGGGCGTGCCGTTGTGACAAAACTACAATAAACTGTACCTCATAGTAAACCTCATCCCAGTGACACTGTATAACCTACATTACAGTTCAAATCAGATCGAGGCTTTTTTTTTTAAATGTCTCACAAGATGCATTAGACACTGAGTGAGAGTAGACACACACACACACACACACACACACACACACACACACACACACACACACACACACACACCATGTGAACTCAGGTGGCAGGTGAGTGTGTCTTTCAGGGGGTCTGGCGGTGGCATAGTTGCTACATTACCGCTCTGATGAGATGAGGAAATGAGGGCGCATTGCCATCATTAAGAAAAATGGAGGTAGGGATGGATGAGAGTCAGAGAGATGCACACAAGAAAGAGCTAGGGATCGTCGTTGTCAGCGCAAAATCCTCACACCAAATTCGACTTTAATTTATATTAATGAAGTATGGTGGAATGTGGAACAACTCTAAATATTTAATGTTCACGAGGTGAAGCATATGGCAAATGAAAGCCCAGGAATCATTTGAATAAATCGTGAAATCCATATTTAGAGTATTTTTCCAAAGAGAACAACACTACCCTGTCTGGGATATGAAAATATTTATATAGTTAAGCATAAATTTTTAAAACGTTCTGTTAGCAAAGCGAATGGGTGTGGAACAGCGTCATTTAATAGCAGGTCATGAAGTTCAGGATGAATTGAAATTTTCAGCCAAGCCATAACATGGGTAGGAAATATACTATCGTCCAAATGCCAAGGTATCTTTCTTTGTATCGTTCCACTACACACACACACACACACACACACACACACACACACACACACACACACGGCAATGCTGTGACATTTAGCCATAGGTTTGATGGTGGCTAGACTCAATTTTCATTTCTTTCAGTGTAAACAAAAGCATGTATAGAAACACGCATCCCAAATGAAACAGTAACATTTACACTGACCTTGGAGAGCCTTAAAATACACACTGCCTGGACTTCCTTTAGCTTTACTTACATTGCACATTATAGTCATGGGAAAATGATTCTTCATGTTCTCTTACTTCAGTTAGAATGCTGGATCCTGCCTGAGCCACTAGGGAGGGAAAAAAAAGTCCATAACCTGATCATTTAGTACATGCAGGTCATCAGCTGATTTAATTGTATTGCCACATAATGTTGCTGAGTCTAGACGTGACCAATCGGAGCAACCCAAGATCATAACACTGCTTCCAGAGGCGTGTACATTGGGCACAATACATGATGGGTGCATTGCATCATGAGTTTCCCTTTCCCTTTCAAACTGGACGTATCAGACCAGATTACCTTTTTCCATTGCTTCAAAGTTGAATCTTCATTGGTGAGATTTCACATTGGTGTGATTTCTACTGCTGAATTTAATGGTGCAACAGTGTTTAAATGATCTTTGATCACTGTGCCTTCCTGCAATCACACAATTACCATGACAATAGTTTGACATTAGATCCCCTGCCTCACAGAATATGTGAGATAAGCTTCAGATCCAGGATAAAGCAGGTACTGAGCATTAATGGGGGAAAAAAAAAAAAAAAAGTTACTCCAATTCTGGAAAATGAGTTCCAGTGTGGAAGTGCAAAAAACATGCAGTTCCTCGAATGAACACCAGGAGCTGGCTCCAAAAGGGAGTCAATCCCCATATACCGCCATATTTAAATGTCCAATTTATCAACAGAAATAAACATGTTTTCCAGTTTTGTTCTCCATATCTAGGGTTCATGAGTTCCCAATCATGACAACTGTACGAGGGCCATAAAATTATGAATAATTACATGTATTTCAAATTTGAGTGCAATACAGGTGTCAAACCACTAACTGTCTATTATGCATAGGCAACTAGATAACTGGAATCACTATAGTTTAACTTAACACAAGAAATGTAGCTTGAGATAGGATAATGGTCATGGTATAGATGGTAGAGTCCAGTTAAATGCAAAATCATTTTGCACAAGCTAAGCTACAGGAAATCTAAGCCAGCTATAGTACTGTCGCTTGTGGTAACTGAGGAAAGTAACTGTGTTTCAACCAACAGTGAGGCTCAGTTTGTTCTGCCCATTTGCCAAATCATGGATTAACTGGGGTTTGGATGGAATCAGTTCCAGGCAAGATGACAGTGACCAGCGTTCCCACAGTTAGCTTCAAAACCGCTCTTCAGAAAACATATTGATGACGTCATGGGGGGTTTGTCCAGTTCTTATACACTCTGTGTGAAACCCAACAAACCAAGATCTTGATTTAATTTAATCCCAAACAAAGAGCAATAATTATTAAAGCAGGAAAATAAACCCTAAAGTGCTTCCTCTCTATGTACTGTACGTTCGCAAACTCTATTACATACATTTCCCGCTTAATTGCGTTTCGGTTGTAAGTCAGATGTAAATAAAACTGTTCATTTCAACAATATGAACACAAATTAACATAGTGTATTAGGTCTATGAGGTCTATTTTAAAATGCTATTGGCTTTAAAGTTTCTAAACAAAGACAGATTTATAATATGAAATTATCTTTAAAAGTTAAAATACCTGCATCTTAGTCACATTAATTTAATCACCATTTTCTAGATTGACTTCCATGCAGGCAGATGACTCCGAGAGTGCTAAATTAATATTTTTACAGACGTCACCCTGTTTCATCCTGATTCACCTAGAAAAACATCTGAAAACGACATGACCTGGTCTTTCGCTAATATGAAAAATGTGCAATGTTACAGCAACCTGTGAAAGTGCTTCGCATTATACCCTTTTAGCTACCAAGAAATTAATATCCTTACAGGAGAGACAGAAAAGGATATTAAGGAAGGATAGACACAGATTTTTTGTCACTTTTTCATACACACACACACACACACACACACACACACACACACACACACACACACACACACACACACACTTGGAAGAGGTGGCAGCTGCAATCTCTAACACCTCCTCGTGCGTGGCATGATACTCACGCAGGGTGCCAGATGTAACACCCAAAAGGAGTGTGAGTAAAATAAGCACGGGCTTGCAGAGATAGTAGCAGGCGATGATCCTTCTCAGGCACACACACACACACACACACACACATACACGCGCTGCGCTAGCAGAACTTCACCATGTGTTTGATTCATTGGTATGCGTGGGCGCTCAACTCAGTCAGCAAGTGTATATTGTTCACTTTTGTGCTTTCACCTTGAATGTGTGTGTACAATGGGTAAGATTCACACCTGCAGACACCCGATGTGTTGATTGTCCTCTGTCACACAGGTGCTTGGTGTCATATCATGCCAAGGACAGAACCAGGGTAGTAACTTGTACTTAATACACTTCTCTGCTACCAAACTTGATTCTTCTAGTGCTGCTGGTCGGCTGAGCTGCCTGGCAGAATTTACTGTAGATTGACTGGGATTTGACTACTATAGAAGACTATTCAAGCCCACAGTCCTGGTGTTAACCTTAATTTCTCTTAAATACTCTTGCTTGTCACAGTACATTTTGTTGGAGCAGGATATCATCGTCTATACCTCATTATCTTATTGTTCATTATCAGGTGTCATGGAGTCTATCCCAGGACACGAGGTCAGGGAACACCCTGCATGGGGTGCCAATCCATCGAAGGGTGCACACACACACACACACACACACACATTATGTGCAATTTGGGAACGCCAATTAGGCTAATCTGCATGTATTTGGACTTCTGGAGGAAACCCACCAAGAACGGGGAGAACATGCAAACTCCATGCACACAGACCCGAGGCGGGAAATGGAGCAGGACAACTGTATAACTATAAATTGTTGACCCCTGTCTAGGACTATCAACACATTCATAAAAACCACTACCCAAATCGATCATCATATGCTTTTTGGAAGTGCGTTTGTCTTCATTCTTAGGGGTAGAAATATAGTTGCTTTTACCTACGCCTACACACCACAAACACAATGGCTACCTAATGTATCCCGCATTCATTTGGTGTGCAAAATGTGCATTTTCTTATAATTTAACGTGACATGCCCATACACTGTAGGTGTTCAAAAGATAGCATATGCATGTAAACTATAGGAGCAGTGTAATCAGCAGGCATGGCAAAAATGGCGGAAATTTTAGAGCCATTGGTGCGCAAAAAGGTCCGCAATTACCCCCACCTGTACAGTATGATTTGTCTTTACTGCTGCACAGTGACAAATATGCATGTCAGAACAGTTGGCTGGACGTAAGCATTATCTTAAATGTCAACATGGGAACAAAGTTCCATGCTCTAAGTGTTGCCATGTGTGTTCATTCCCACCTTTTTAGGCTTTATTATAAACATATATTTAAAAATATACTGTATGTTTATAATAAAGCAAGGTTCATATACGTTTTTGACCAACAGGATATAGATATTTGGATATACCGTGGATGAACCTTTAATTGAACATCAGATATTTATGTTGCTTTTATTGCTTGTTCAGACACAATTTTTTAAATAAATTGTAAAAAGTTTACTTTCAATTTGGTCTAATAATGGTGAGCTGGAAAACCCATTATCCAGACTAGATAATGCTCTAGTAATCCGAATATAGTCACTAATATATCCCTTACTTTTAAAAACAATTACTTTAAATTCGACAGTAAAATCCATTGACAGTTGTTAGCATAAGGAGTATAAGGCCATGTAAGGCCACTGTGAACTGATACATGTGGATTTAATTATCTACCCATAAATGGGAATTTTCTAATAAATTATAAGCTCTCTGGCATAAGTTGGACAAATTGACTGAGTTTAAGGAAAATTACTTCTTCTAATTATTGAAATAATTAGAAAAATTACTAATTCTACAGTACAATTAAATAATCTATCATGAGAACACACAGCAGGTGACTGAACTGATACATGTGGGTCTGAGAATTGAAATTTCATTTTATATATATATATACAGTATACGCATGCATTTTTAGTCAACATTACGGTATTAAATACTGATGATTGCCTGAGTGTTGTGCACGCACACCAACCTGCTCCCTAGAGTCCCACCTGCAGATGGCTGCATCAGGATTTGAATTTGTGATCTCGCGATGTTATGGCCTCCTATGATGTGCCACTTGGGAGCTTGTGCGTGATCGCCACAGAGTCGGTTATATCAGAGAATAATCAACCCATCACCGGTCATGACGGGTCAAGCTAAAAAACTGTCTGATTCCGGTGACTGGTCCATCGATCGTTGCATCTCTAGTAAATACCCATATGTTAGATAAGGTTTAATCACTGCTTTTTTTTTTTTTTTTTTTTACTTTTTACACTCCCAGCTTGATTTTTAGTGATGTACCCAAAGTATATGAGTTTACTAACAATTAAGCGCTTGTGTCATTTAAAAGATAGGTAAAGACTTTTTGTTTTAACGTCACACTTCTCATTCTTTACCTCGGTCCAACTGGAACTATAATGACGCAAAATTTTTATTTAACTTTTAGTACTCGCCTGTAAATAGCCATTTATGATGATTAAGCATCATTACTACTAGTATAAAATAAAGTCCAGACTCACATCACATCCAGTCAGCAGCTCCGCTTGCCATAAGAAGTGCTGGAAAACAATATTGATTCGCTAAGAACAAAAGTGGGAGGGTTCGGGACGCACTGTGCTGCGCCCCAAGGATGATTTGAAAAGATCATTGGGATTAAGGTTGAGGCTCTGTGATGGCCACTTGAGTTCGGATGATAGGGCGAGCACTTCACCACTGCGCCACTCGGAGGCCCTCACTGAAATTTTTTGTTTATTATTTGCATTTGATATCATTGTTGACTGCAATCGTAGATTTACATCTAATAATTGCATTATGGTTACCGGGATTATCAGGCCATTAATGTTAAATCATTTGCTCTTTAGTGTGTGCTAAATCATTGTGTCGCATTCAAATTCAATGAATCCACATTTTCCTTACAATTGTGTTATTGCGTAACACCTTTGCTTCTTGTCTTAGTAGTGCACCTACAGTACATTTCCAGTTCCCATCTTTCCAACCACAGTCTCGGTCTGCAAAAGCCCATAAAAATAAATGATTCACACATTTTTTGGCAATGTAGTGTGTCACTCATGTCTAATTATATGGGAACATGTCTTTTAAGATTTAGTCCTCCTTTGCTGTTATAATTACCCTGACTGGAAAGACTTTCCAATAGGTTTTGAAGTGTGTCTATGCAGTTTCTCAAAGGGAAATTTTATATATAGTGCATGTAAGAATATGTGAAATATGTACTTGATTTATTTAAATCATATTAATACGGCACAATGATCATGGCAATTTTACTATGCATGCTCTCCTGAGATCACTCTGAGCTAGAAAGCTTAAAATGTGGACAGATTTTGAGGACACTGAAGCGCTTCAACTCTTCATTTGTTCCTGCCTTCTTAAATACCACAGGCCTTCATTGTGATGTTATTAGAGATACCAAAGATGCATTAGAGATACCCAAAGGACTGCTGCTGTTGCTGTCTTACTGGAGTAATAAATGTGCACAGTGCTGCCTGAAAATGTTAAGGATACTCTTTTTTTTTTTTCAAAAGAGAAATGAGAAATGCAAGTCGTCCCTTACTGTGCATATGACTAATCCAGATTACTTCATTCCAAATAAAATACCCATTTCCTTTTATGTTAAAGGCCACAAAAGAGAGGCGGAGCTCCTTGGATGTACACTTATTTAAGTGTATAATTGTATAAATGATTATAATTTACATAAGATCTATGTATTTATTATTAATATCCAACATATTTCCACATTAACGGACCATAAATGTACAGTTATTAGATTATCCACTTATAGTGTACAGTGCATCATAGGTCTTTAGGTATTCTGTTTTATAACTTACTATTCTATCTACCTGTTTTGTAGTGAATTAAAATTTTTAGCCCCGAGCCCTGTAATATCTTAATATGCACATCCTGTTTGTTTGTACAGTGGTATGTCGGGATACAAAATTAATCTGGTTCGGAGCCAAGTTCCTAATACATACAATTCGCATTGCAAAACATATTTTCTTATAGAGAACAATGTAAATACAGATCATTTGTTTTAGCCACCCAAACGTTATTACCAATATTACCAATTTCCAACACTACAGTATAATAGGATTTTTGTATATAAAAACAAAACGTTTAGAAAAGACAGAAATGAAGTTAAATATGAAATAAACAAATGGACATTAAACCTTAAGTTTGCTTTAAAAACTAAAACTAAAACGTTTCTTCTTGCTGACGTGCATGCTTCTTGCACAAAATGCAAAAAACGGCTCACTGACGCCGTGCAGCTTATACACATGCACGTGTGGATGCCAAATGTTAATGTAGACATGCACATCGTGGGTGCAAGTTAGTATTTGGTTCAGGTCAGAAAATACTTTGGTCGCCGAGAAAAATCCTTGCAAAATTTCCATTCTTAAGGCGAAAATTCTTAAGGCGAAAAGGTACCAAAACACTACAGTTTCCATGTTACAGTTTCCAATAAAAAAAACGTACATCTATCTATAGTACAGGTATATATCTACAGTATGTATCTGTCTATCTACAATATCTATCTATCTATCTATCTATCTATCTATCTATCTATCTATCTATCTATCTATCTATCTATCTATCTATGTAAATTATATGGATGCAAGTGGAAATATGGGCTTTGTAAATTTCCAAATACAAGTGGTGTTGCAAAGAATCAAAGTAAGAATTGTTTCCGCAGAACTTTTTAGATCAACATTTTCAGCTCCAAACAGGAGAGCAAACAGCAGAGCAAGCTGTGCAGCTCCTGACTAATTTCTTGAGCGCAGCTTGGTTATAAACTCTGTGGCAGTCTAAGGCAGCTGAACATGCATTCAGTGTGCCACCCCATATCACTGACAGCATGAAATATCAATTTAAATTTCTTTCATCTATCAGTTTCTTTCTGACACTTGAAATGGCATTTCGCGGCTACATTAACACAGTTTATTCCATTAAACCGAGGTAATGGGGATGCTGTAGACCTATTGTAGCAGCATGTGCTCTGGCAGTGATTAAAATCCAAACCGTATGTGAGATCTAATGGCTAGTTAGTGTGGAAGTGAAGAGCTTATTTAGTTAAAAGACTTTATGCAATCCTATACAGTGTTAATGAATATTAATGAATATCAAAAAGGTCAGCACAGCTGCTTGCATGGAAATCAGCCCCTTCACCTCTTCATGAGCCCAATCGTTATATGTGCCATTCCTAAATTGAAAAAGGTCACTTTTATAGTTGTGAAAATGAAGTTCAGATTTGCCAACATATCCTAAGGGATTAAACACAGATAAATATTAATTAATTTATTTATTTTATCTGTAACCACCTCATTACCTGATACAGATACTGTTGTAGGAGTACAAATGCAACAATATAAATCTCCAAATATTTTGAAATCCTCATACTCATTTCTGCACAGATGACTGCCAGAGTAGCCAGATAAGGACAAACATGTGCACAGGAATTGGGAACTGATGACATAAGCTTCTCAAAATGCCTGACCTTTTATGCAATGGAAGATTAAACATATTCTGCATGGTCCACAGGGAGACTCGATGAGGACGAATATCCAGTTGGACTTTGGGGATGGGACAACGGTGTCCTACTCTAACCTCAGCTGGACGGGGGAGGGTATCAGACATGTGTACCACAGCACAGGAATCTTCCGCGTCACTGCTATCGCTGAAAACAGCCTGGGAACTGATTCCAACTCCCTGTACCTGCACGTGACTTGTAAGTCAACACACACACACACACACACACACACACACACACACACACACACACACACACACACACACACACACACACATTGCACTACAAATGTATGATATTATGATATGAATATATGAGTATTTCAGCCTATTATGGGGAGAAGTAATTTGGATAGAGTAAAGTGTATGGAACCAACTATGGAATATGGTATTCTCTTTTTATTCCATGTATTATGTTAACGAATTATAAGAATCTCTAGGTTATATTGCTACAGCTCCAAAGAGGAGACAACATGTTTTACCAATTGAGTGGTTAATTTGTCAGATATTACAACGACCCTAAATTCTCTGATTGATCAAAGGGTATTAACTAGTTACAGCAACAGCACTGGTAAAGCAATTTTACTAGCTGCAAAGTTTATAATAATGTTTTTGTGTTACTTTGGTGTGCCAGTCCGGCAATGCTCCTTTTTTTTAAAGAATTGTAGATATAAAGAAGCATTCTGTGTAAAGATGTAACCTTTTTTTTTTCTTTCAAGTCATAACCTATGATAACTACCTTTAACATCACTGGATGAAGGAATGAACACATACAATTTTTCATTTTTGTTTTTTAATGCTTAGATGTCATGATACATTTTACATAATAATAATAATAATAATAATAATAATAATAATAATAATAATAATAATAATAATAATAAATTGCTTCCACATCTCTACAATAGTAGGCTACTATATAAATAAATAAATAAAAGCATGGATTTCCTTTTTCACCCTAAAATAAAGCTCAACCAACAAATGCCTGATACTAAAGAGCTTATTCACAAAATTTGTGAATAATTTGACCTTTATTACAAAACTATGGGAGGTGAAGTTATAGCATTTTGCAACATTTTTACACTGATACAATGAAAACAATTCTCAGTGTACATCTTTTTAAAGTTACAATGACCATCAATTGACATGTGAGTAGTACATGCTAAGGTGACATAATGCTTTAATAAAAGTCACCCAAGAATACGTCATGACTTTTTTAGAACATAAAAAATACTTTATTTTATTTTTTTAGGCTTATATCATGAATGTCTTATGTACAAGTCATGTACCCTATAGACTCTTATAATTTACCTTTAATTTAATGTCGCTTATTTAAGAAGGAACATGTCGTTGATATAAATGTGTTCTGTTTCTTGTACCACTTCTAGAAGACTGTTGTATTGGGTTCGTCCATCCATAATTTTCCTTGTGTAAGCAAATTTAAAACAGAAAATTCTCGTTCAATACACCTCTTTGGAAAATATACACACTATATCACAGCACTCCATTATTGATTGGAAATAATGATTGATATTTTTAATTTCAGCAGCATGAACTTTTTGTTATTTGTAAGTGGAAGCAGATGGTGAAGACTAAGTGGCAAGCTGTGTTTATTTGAAATATTCGAAAGGTGATGCAAGGTGTTTCAACAAATGAATCGCCTACAGATGCACAGGAATGTATAGGAAGCATTGTAATATGCTTACTGTAGCTAAGTATGGTATGCTCACACTGTGTCTTTAATTGTGATTTTTTTTAACTATTATGTTAGATTTTTTTCTTTCTTTTTTTTTTTTTTTTACTTGACAAGTGATACCAAGGGAATGTCTGCACATTATCTGTAGTTTTTAACTGGAACAACCTGCAAACAAACAAACAAACAAAAAAAAAAAAATTAGGAACGTAGATTGTTTCCAAGTACTTTAAAAGTGGACTCTTACAGACTTTCTTCCACCTTGGTACGACTGTGAGGTATTCTTTGCTAGATTTTCTGAGAATGTCAAGGTAGCTAAAATTGTTTTATGAAATGAGAAAATTAAGACATGATAATAGGCATTTTAATTGGCATTTGTTTTAGGTACTAATAAACAGCCTGATCAAAATAGACCATCAGAAAATTTCCTCAAGTTGTCAGGTCGTGTACTGTTTTATAATCGAACCAAAAATGCACTGGGAGGTACTATGAATGAGAGAGGGGTGATTTGATCAAATTTCATGGTTCTAGTTGCTGCTTGGTGTTGGTGGCTGAAATTACACATCATTACAAAGTCCTGTTACACAGTACCTGAGTGAATTACACAATTATGTTCTTTAACTAACTCACTGGGTCAGGAAACGCTCCAGTGTACTTACACAGTCCGATATTCTGGTTGGTTTAAACAGGAATTAACTAGGCTACAGAGTTGTCAATGACTTACTTTGACCAAAACATATGACAAGCTGTGATGGGTACACATTGTCCTGAAACAGGTGAATCTTTCCTTTTCTAACTCCAAAGCGACAACCTCTCAAAATCTATGCCGATCTGTGGCATTCATCCTTGTTCTTTTATAAATATAGCCAGCAATGTAACATTATATTCTATCATTCTAGAAATATCATTCAGCTAATACATATGGTATACTGACATGCCAAATCATACCACTGAATGGTTAAAAAAGCTAAGAAATTTTGGAAGGTTACCACTTGTTTTATTGTCCTGGGTCATATTCTGTTATGTGTATATCAAGCGGACAAGTTTGTAGAGCTACAAGGCTATACAGCTTGTTTCATTGCCTGTGGTTCAAATTAATCTAAAATGAATGTGCTTTTTTATATATCAGGAAATAGAAACAACTACTTCGGACTTATTGTTTTCTCAGCAACTATAACTATTATCCCAAGCAGGTAATGTGCTATAAATGAGGCATACTGTACAGTATAACATCACTTCAGTAACGTCACTATGGTGGACTATGAGACTATGGCCTATGATGGCACAGTCGTATTAATGTAGATTTTTACCTACATAGAATGAAGATGTTATTGGAGTTCCAAATGAATGACTTGTATGTTGGTAATAAATCCAGATTAAAGAAAAAACTCAGACTTCTGTCAGTTAGAACTGGCATCCCCACCGCGTCATATTAATATGAGTGCTTGTGTTTCAGCTCCTGTTGAGCATGTCCAGTTGCTGTCTCCTTTTGTGGTCATTAAGAACAAGGAAGTGAACCTGACAGCTTTAGTCTGGCCTTCTCACTTTCGAACTCTCACCTACTTCTGGTGGCTGGGGAACAACACAGAGGTACAATCAGCTCCCTCTTAATTACCCTTTTTCTGCCTCATTCTGATTAGCTTGAAATAATCAGAGACCGCATGCTGCTTTTTAAACTAATTTTGTCATTAAGTAAGCCATATGGAAAATCTTTAACATACTCATATTAGTTTACACCACATATATTAGCCTTTTGCAATACAAAAAAATAGCAGGAGGTCAGAAGGAAAGATATAATAGGCAGCAGACTTTTCAGTCAAAATGGCCTTGTCCATGGCAATGGAGGAATAGAGACTATACATTATATTACAGAATATATAATATATTTAATAATAACATGTTTTACATTCAAATCATACTAACATAATAGGTGGTTATTATTAGGTAGGATCATTTTACTTAGACTTAAGTGTATGTAGAATTTGCTTTAAATAGGGATGGGTTGTTAATTATGTTGTACCATTTTCACTCCTTCTACACAACAGCCAAATTACCTACTTCTCCAATTTGCTAATATAATAGCAAACTGGTATACATATTATGTACATCAGCATGCTAGAAATTTCAAATGGTGACATACAGTATGTGCATACCAGTTTGCTATTATATTAGCAAATTTGGAAATTAGATAATTAGGCCAGTGTTTAGCAGGAGTGAAAATATTACAACATAATTAACCGCACCGGCTTGTGTAGAAGAAATTCAAATAGGCAGCATTTTTCATTTTTCTTTGTTTAGAGTTTAGAAATATTAAGCTTTAATGTATTTGTTGTTGTTTTTCATGGTGGTGGTTTAATATCTTAAATCAAATTGCATTGCTGTCTGATTCTTCCACATGGTCTCAATAAATCTAAAATCAATTCACATACTTATGCATGGATGGAATAGTATCCATCTAGAGTATTTATCAGATCTGGTTTAAAATGCAGTTGAAAAAAAATTAACTAAACGCTTAACAATAATTTCAATAATTTTACTCCGTTTGTGTTTTCTCTCATTATTTGCTTTGTTTTATGAGCAAGGTTCTTTTAAGCAATATGATACTAGCTGGAGTGCTGTTGTTATGAATATCAGCACTGCTGAGGGACAAGAGGGAGCAGCCCAAGTGCTGAAGTTATCACAGCCGTGCTGATATCCTGTACCACAGCAAGACATCAAATGTTGTAGTTTTTTTTTTTTTTTTATACAATCATTTCACAAAGACCACTCATCATCATCAACAAATTATGATTTGTTTGTTTATTTAACCAGATATTTTGCTGTACCAAAACAAATCCTTCTGGACTGCCAGAACTAACTAACCACAGCTGGCAGAAATAGTGAGGAGCTGGCGAACAGCAGTTAGTGTAATTAACAGGGTGAAAATAGTTTTAAATTATTACTGGAACTATGTAGCCGAAAGGTGAGGAGAATAAACCATAGAGGTGGTAAACAATTGTAAAAAGCTTATTTCTTGTTTATGCATGATGACAATGCTAATAGAATCTGTACACTTTTTTTTCAGCATTTTGTCTAGGGATGGCAAAAAAAAAAAAGTTTAAAACTAACTGTTAAAATATTTTTCTTTGCTTACTAAATGATTGCTTTTCTTGCCAGCCAATGATCACTCTGGAGAGCAGTATATCCTACGTGTTTCCTGCGGAAGGGACATACACTGTAACGGTGCAGGTCTCATCGTCCAACCTCATACTTCAAGACACCAAACAAATCGTTGTGCAAGGTGACTGATTTGTTTTCTGGGAAATAATCATAAATCAATGGTTAAAGGTGGTTAAATGATTCTGGTGTGTCCGTCCTAGTGAACTGTAAAATGCTTTGCAAAACCATAAAACCTATATTTCCAATAATCCTAACAATGCACTAGGGCTGAATTTGGTGTTGTCATAGAACATGTTTTAAGATAGATGCTGGTTTTTTAATTAGGGGTGCTTATCTTTCTAAACAAGGGTTCAACTTTACCCCCTTTCATACACAGTACGTTCACTTTGGTATAGATTTACACATAAGAGTTCTTCCCAAATAACCCATTTAATATTTCTAACACTTTTTTGAGAATCCTATCATACAGTGTCTAAGATACATGTAACTCTTTTAATGTTGTTCAGTAATGAGATCTTTAATAAAGCCGAGCAATTTAGCTGTAAAAAATTAGATGCCATATGGGAGTACAAAATTAATTTTTTTCTCTCTCTCTCACATTTTCTCTCTGTGACAGAATACTTTAAATCCCTGCTTTTATCTTTTTCTCCAAATCTGGACGAGGCCAACCCTGACATCCCGGAGTGGAGGCACGATGTAGGCAGGATAATTAAAAAGGCTGTGCTCCAAGTAAGTGTGAATCTGTAACACTCTGCTCACTTGGTCATTCTCTGTTTCTCTGTTTCTGGAGAATCTTGTTCTTTGGTTCCTGCTTCTCTAGCATTCACTGTTTTAAAATTCCTTAAAAAAAATTAAAAAAAAAAAGCTGAAACAGCTTTTCTTTCTCTCTCTATCTTCCTCTTTCTCTTGGTATTTGGCATGCCCTAGTTTATCACCACAGGTAGGCAGATGAATACCTCACTCCAGAGACAGGCAGATGATTACAAATGTGTCTTTTCCTGAGGATGAAAAGAGCTTTCACGCGGAGTAAATCTTAAGCAGCATCCGTAGTTAATGCAAATGTCAGTTGCCGCACTCTGTTCATGCTTGAGCTCCAGTTCTGTATGAAGAGCCTAGATCCTTGTTCATAAAGATAATGAGCTGAATGGAAAGCAGGAGTGGGAAAGAGCTGGACGAGAGGTGCTAATGGAATTATGTGCAATCAACCCGGTATTGAACACACCAGTGCACACATTTTTTTTTTTTTTTTTTGTATTTTTTGGTATCTCAGCCTGTGCAAACATGCTGATACACACAGAACCTGCAAATCAAAAAAAGGTGAAATCTGAATTGCAGGAAAAGGATATAACAGCATGAAGGGTGTGAGATTAAGTCAGAGTATGAGTCAGGAGGTGTGTAAATTTTACTTGCAGTAGGTTTGGATATCTGGTGTCTATGAGCTCGGTCTTATTATAAAATGGTGCTTTGAATTCACAAATCTGATTAGTCTGGGTAAAATGTGTTGATTAAGTTTCTAGAACAGCATATCTTCCTGTAAATCGAGTCATAGTTTTATATTTGTTCTTGTCTCTTACATGTTTCTATAGCAACAGGTTTTCACCTAAACTTAAAACTATATATATAAAAAACATACAGATCCTTGCAGGCCACAAGGATCCATTAATTATTAAAATATGGAATAAGTCTCTATTGACATTTATTTAATTATAAAGGCCGGTTTTTACTCAACACATAATTTTACATACAATCGTGTGTGTGTAAAAAGTTTTGGCAGTTTGCTGGTCTGGAGCATTCAGGTGTGTGTTACCACCATGCCAAGAGGAAAAAACAAACACAATGGTCTTGCTTTTTTGATGTTGCTGCACATCAATAAACCACTTCCAAACAATTTCAAATCATTCAAAAGACTTGCCAATCTTCCATTAGTGGATGTCCCAGCACATTCCCCCCAAGGTCCGACCGCCCAATGCTCAGAGAAATGCACAAAACCCAAGAGCTAAATCTCAGACCCTACAGGCCTTATTGAGCAGGTGAAATAAAAAATTAAAAAAAACATACCTGAACAATTTGAAGAAGACTGAACAAGTACTGTTTGGTTGGAAGGGTTGCCAGGAGAAACTTCTTCTGTTGAAAAAGAACATGGACAAATGTTTGCAAAACTGCATCTGAACCTGGCACAGAGTTTTAGCGCCATCGTTGAACCCAACTCTCAGATCTTCTTATAAAAATCCCTGTTGTCACAGTTGATGGTCTCGCACCCCATGATTTGTCTTCAATGCTACTTTTCCCTTATTTAAACTTCTTCATCCATCTGTGCCACATTGCTCTTGTCAATGGTGTCATCTCTGTAAACATCCTGTAGCACAGCAGGAAACCAGGCAGGAAGATGCACTTTACCAACGGTTCCAATTTGAACAGCCTAGATAAGTACAAGGTTTTACAAAACAGTTTTGGTATTCCATATTTGGTCACAGAGGTAACTAAAATGCTGTGGGTTTTAAGGACTACAAGTGAATTTTGCATTATAGGTCCTCATTAATTTAAAGTAAGTATAAACCAGCCTTAACAGCACTTTATCCTTTCTGGTTTCAAAATGCATTTATGTTTTCTTAACTTAAAGCGAGAAAAATGTGTAATGGGATGATTATGTCTTGTTCATTAACCTTTAAGTCTTTTATACAATTTGAATCAGGATCAGAGGTGGGTAGAGTATGCAAAAAATTTACTCAAGTAAGAGTAGCTATACTTAAAAATAATATTACTCAAGTAGAAGTAAAAAGTAGTCATCCAAAACATTACACAAGTAAGATTAAAAAAGTATTCGGTGAAAAGACTACTCAAGTAATGAGTAACTGTCCCATTGCAATGTCTGATTAATTTTTTCTTTTAGAAATGATAATACTTATATATTAGTGTGTATGCATATATATTTATATATACACACACAAACACACACACATAGTATACATATACAATACTGTATATACAGTATATATATATATATATATATATATATATATATATATATATATGCTGAAGTGTGTGTCTGTTTTGGCAGATAGAGAAGACACCGTAATACTGTATGAAGCTGTTCTTTTGTAAGCGAAACATGCTTTGTACTGGATATGATGCCAGGGATACATCATATTTTTTGGGATGCATTAAAATGTACAACATGTGTGTTGGAGATTAACTTTGTACAAAAATATACTTATATATTCATAGACTGTTGAAGTAACATTATATGTACAATTAAAGTTAACATATACAGTAATCACACAAACAATCACAAAAGCATTCTACATTCACCGCTAGATTGTACACTAACCGCAAGATCCCACTAGTAGCAGCATGGATTTATGGGCGTTTCGCAAAAATTAGAGAAAGATGTCGAAACTTTTGTTTGAGCACGCGCAGTGAGCGAATGTAGAATGGATTCACAGACAGAACACTGGCTGATGTTTCCCCCCCCCCCTCCCCCCCACTATGCTGTCTGACCTGTTTGGTCAAATGGAGTCATGTGATTATTGTTGCTGCGTCTGATTGGTGAAACAGTCAAGCGGGAGATCTAGCTGAATGTAGCGTTTCTTCTACTCAAGTAAAAGTAAAACGTATGGTGCAGTAAAACTACTCATAGTACAGTTGACACATTCTTTCCAAAAAGTTACTCAAATAAATGTAAAGGGGGAAATAGGAGTTCACTATAATGTACACATGATCCTCTGACACAGGGTATACTTCGGGATCTTATCATATTTTCTACCTTAATTTTGAAGGCTTTATCTACACCTTAAGCAGGGTTATTTTCTTATTGTCATAGGCATGTGCAAAACGGCTTTTATACAGGTCATGGCAAAAATAAGTCTATGAATAATAAGATATAATAATAATAAGAATAATGTCTAGAAATAGGGGCAGTGGTAGTTTAGAAGTTTAAGGTACTGAGTTACTGATCGGACATTTAGTGGTTTGAACCCGAGCTCCTTCAGGTTTGCACTGATTGTTCGTCGAGCAAGACCCCTTAGTCCACCTGCTCACATCAAGGATGACCTTGCGCTCTGACCCCAGCTATAATGGCATATGTAAAGAAAGACTTTCACTGTGCAGTAAAGCATGTGTGACAAACAAAAGCTTAACCTTAAAATGGTCATTAATATAACTAATCAGAAAGGATAATCCAGTTTATCAACATACTAACCAACATCAACATCAACCAAGAGTAGAACTTGGGAAGGACAAGACTTTACAAATAACTGCTGAAAAAGTTTTAAAGCAGGAAGTGTCTCACAAGTGTCCTCAACTGGCAGGTAGCAGGAATGTCCTTAATGTGTGTAACAATCTTATTACAGTCTCCCAGCTCTGAATGTGCCTCATGGGTCAAAATGATTTTTTTTTTATGACAATGGATCCCTTTTAACATTCCAGGATATTAGCAAGAGAACTCATAATCCACACCACTGAACTGTGGCTTAGAAAGAGAATTTGTGGCCCGGTGCCTGAGGGCTAAATTTCTGAACTTACATCAGTGCTCAGATCAGCTTTTAGAAAGATTTGATCAATCAAGAACTGAATGTAGAGCAACCTCTGCTCTGTGAAAGAGAGATGGATAGATCAGCCAGCACCCAGGCTGATGGCCTTTACCAGCAGGTTAAATTCAGATCATTTGCAGCACTGGCTTTCATTTCCGCTCCTTGCTAATGGGAGAACTCTGTGTGTTACGAAGGTGATTATGTCCTTTCATGGCCTCAGGGGCTGTTCTTCGCTTGCCACCACATGTAACATAATTACCTTGTGCCCAAGCAGCATATTCCACCATGTGGAGAAATACTTATACCATTTACACTGAAATGTTGAGTGAATGTACCTCCAGAAGAGGAACTAGGAAAAAGTCATCACCCTCCTCCACTCTCTTAAAAAAAAAAAAAAAAAAAAAAAAAAAAAAGTTGTATTTTATGAAATATTGTACACAATATAATTCAAGATTTCTATATAAACACACTTTTTTATCCTAGTGTAAATATTTAATTACAGTGACATCTTATATTAAATAGTGTATAATTGTTAATTATTTTGCAAAGTCAAGATAATTTTGATCAAGTATTTTTGTCTTCATTTGCCATCATTTCTCATGCACATAAACAATGTTCTGTTTTCCATGAGGTATAAATAGGTTTTAATAAGGTTTTTGTAAGATCATTTTGTGACGTGTTTATTTTGGGAAAAATATGATATGATAAAATATGATAGAGACAAATGTTTAAATGCTGAATCTACTATATTTTCACATCCTCTTTTTTTTTATTTTATTTTTTTATAGATAGCTGATATTCCTGCAGAACAGCTCCTGGTGGCAGTATACCCAGGACTTCCAACAGCTGCTGAGCTTTTCCTGCTTCCAAGCAAGAATCAGTCAGACAACAGGAAAGGGAATGAGGAGGATCTTGAGCAGGTCAAAAACATACAAACATCCATAGATACATGTACTGTATCCATGTACTCTCCAGAAACTGTAAATCATCTAAATATGACTATTTCTAACTTAATTTGGTTTAACTCATCCTCGCTATGTATGGGACATACATCTGTTTTACTGGGTTGTGCCGTTTTGTTTTTTTTTCTCCCCAAATAGGTACATGGCCATGTTTTGAACTTCAGAGTTTTTCCATACATAAAAATAGATGTATTAAACATGAATACAATGATATCTAGAATAACCAAATTTATGTAATGCCACTAAAATATTTCATTAATTTAAGGTAAATGAAATAAAATCCTGTAGGTTAAATTAAAGGAATGGGAACAACTGATTATTTGTGACAGGCTGCAAAGTGGCTAAAGATAGTTATTTTTCTATATTATTATTATTATTATTATTATTATTATTATTATTATTATTATTATTATTATTATTATTTAGTTAAGGTAACAATCCCAGCAGCAACCTCATTTCTCCTGTTATCTGTTCCATCCACTCAACATTTAGCATAGCCAGTATACTAATCACCATCCTGATCAATCATCATCTGCACCAGCTTCTTACTGGTTCATACCTTACATTCATACAGCATACAACTGGTTCATACCTTGATTCATACAGTAGGTCATTGTGTGGCTTAACAAAGAAAAAAGCATATATAAATAAAAATATATATAAAAGAAAGCTTAGGAATAATATGAAGAAACACAGGGTGGCTCAAGATTTTTGCATAGTACCGTATATACATATTTTTGTGTGTTGCAGAACTATAGATTATTTACAATTTTCTTCAAATGCTCAAAAAAATCTTATATGGGGACAGCATGCAGTTTAGAAGGTTAATTACAAAAAACACAGAAAACAGTATATTAATGTGGGGTTTATTCGAACATACAAGGCTATAACAAATGTTTATATTTTGGTCTGGTCAGTACATGATCTGCCAAGTTAGAAGTAAAAGAACTTGAGTGGCCCACACACACAGCTCTTAATCTCGCAGAACACCTTTGGAATAACCTGTACCGTGTGTGGCTCTGACTGCACCCCAGGTCTCACCTATTTTTGTGGTTGATAGAGTACAAATCCTCAGATGCTGACTCCCAAATCTAAAGGGAAGACTTTAAAGTGTGTAGGTTACTATGTCTGTGTTTTAATCCATGTATTTATTGTTTTTGCAATGAGTGTCATGCCTGTTCCACAGATCTCAGAAATCCTCTCCAATGCATTGAACCAGAACCTAGTAGAATTTGAGCTGAAACCAGGATCCGGAGTCATCGTTTACATCACACAGCTAACATTAGGTAGGACTGATTGAGATTTTTCTAAATATTAGACATGTGTTTATAGTAAAATATATGCATACAGTATGCCTTGGCTCATTAGCACTACATATATTTATGTGTTTTGCTACACATTACAGTTGATAATAGGAAAGAACATTAATTGTTAGTCCAGGACACAAAATACTCAAAACACCATTTTTACCCTCAATCCTTTAACGATCATATTTACAAATAATTATGTGTACAATCCAGCATTAATCATTTTAAACAAAAAGATCTCACAGAAAAGAGGTGGCTCAGTGGCTTAGCTGTTAGCACGATCACCTTGAGCCTCTTAGCTTGTGAGGTTTAAACCTGACTTTGGCTCTGTGTGTGTGGCTCTGTGAGTGTTCTCTGCATAATTGGCGGGTTTTCTCCCAAAGACCTGGGCCCGTATTCACAAAACTTCTTAGAATTTAAAGGGCTCCTATCTGTGACTAAAAGTGATTTAGGAAACTGTTCAGAGCAACTCTGAGTAAGGAACGTACAAAAACCGTTATCTTGGTAAAGAGGCGTTGTTGACCACATTGCTAGTGATGCTAGCAATTCAAGGACTGTGATTGGTTGATTTAAAAAAAATCCATTAAAGTCTTAAAATGGACTCTTTATAAGAATAGAATAGACAGTGAAATCATAATGTTGAAATCATGAATGCAGGCTACTTTATGCAAAGTTACTGTTATAGACTAAACATCTTAAAGTTAATTGAAACAGCCAGATGTTGAAGATGCAAATTACTTTTGAAGCAACCAATTTCCACATTGTGGTTACTATATTGAAGTTCATTTATTTACCATACTGATTTTATTACTTGTAATCTATTTCCAAATGGCTCACATTTTACCAATTTACATGATTGCAGGACACAGTCTATTTAGGTTGCACTTTTGGATTGTATGTAGCCAACAATCCAAGAAAGATGGAAGGAAGTAAAAGAAGAAGGAAAGCAAATTGGACAGAAGAGCAGCGTTTACTTTTACATTTAGTGTTTGGAGAATATTTTCGCCATTTTGTCCTTTGCTATAGAAACTCTTACGCTTCTTAAAAGTCCTCCTACAATTTTTACCTTAGGAGCTGTTTTTAGGTCTAAGATGTTTTGTGAATCATTTCTTTAGTAAGATTTATTCTAACGTTTAGGGGAAAATTTTAAGAAAGTCATAACTCTAAAGAATTTCATCACTAGGAGCTACTTTTAGCCTTAAGAAGCTTTGTGAATACAGTCCCAGGTCATTCATGACCCTACAAGGGGTAAGCAGGATGGCTAATCAATGAATGAAAGTTTAAGGATTCAAGAAAAGTGGAGTCTTACTGACTATAAATATCTCAATGTAGTCAAACCTGAAAAAAAAAAGACAACAACCCATGTTATTGCAAACTCTCAGTCAAGTCAAAGTGTCATCTTTACCATAACTACCTTTCTGAAATCTCCTGTGATAATTATCATATTATTTTCTGTTCAGATATTTTATAACAGTGTATGCATTTTATATTCACCATCTGCCAGATCTCTTGCCTGTTAATGCGGTTTCAGTTGGATGTAATTATGTTGGTTATTTTGTCATTGAGACCAGAGAGGCTTGTCAACACTGGAAAAACAGTACCATTGATTTCAGATGCGATTTTAAAAAGCATAATTATACAATTACCCATCTGCAATTCACCTCGACAGGCATTGAATTTTCTTCCAGAAAGTGAGAGGGTTTCAATAGGAATTGGTTTTAAAGTGTTATTTAACGTGTCGATGGGGTACACATATTGAGCGAGTGGTGTTTGCTGCATATTTGGCAGCGCCTATAAAAATGGCCTGTGGTTAAAATACACAGTGCCTTACAGTGACCACAGGATCGCTAGTAACTACCCGACCTTAGCACTGTAGGACATATGGCTTTGTGCATTTACCGTGACACACTGCCTATTTGAGTGGCCAGAACCACTGGATTTCGCCTTAATTTTTCAGCCTTGAAAGGTCTAAAAAGCCTTCAAGCTGCTCGGAAAAAGGTCAGAGGCATCGTTGAGCTGTCCGTCAAAAATCTGTCGGGCTGAAAAAAATATATCAATGGCAGAGATTCATGGAGAGTCTCGACGCAGAAACATTTCCGCTGGGATTTTGTAAAGTGCAGATGAGTGAGCTACATCCATTTTCAGTGGCAGCTCTTGACTTTTAGGGGTAGAGTCAGTTTTATTGTTATTTCACATAATAGCCATTTCATGTTGTTAACTTTAAAAGACTTGAGGAACTTAGCAAGGATTTGTGTCATATTATTGTTAGACGGTTGATACTGAGGTTTAAAAATATGAATAGCTGAGCAAACTTTTTATTATAACTAACATGGTCTTTGTTCTTTATTCTTTCTCTCAGCTCCACTGGTGGACTCGATCCCTAGACATAGCAGTTCTGCCATGCTGATGCTCCTGTCTGTGGTGTTCTTAGGTTTAGCTATCTTCCTCATTTACAAGTTCAAGAGGTATGATAAAATACATGCAGCCATACTTAAATGCAGATTTATATTCTTACAAAAAAAATAATAAAAACTTTTACGTGTTTGAATTGCTGCAATGAAATTCTGTAACCTAGATGCCTTGATTTTGGACTTTCCAATATTTATAAAAGATAGATTGTTAGTTTGGCGGCCCGGTGGTATAGTGGTTAGCACTGTCGCCTTGCACCTCCAGGGTCCGGGTTCGATTCTCGGCCAGGCTCGATTCCCGTCTCTGTGTTCATGGAGTTTACATGTTCTCCCCGTGCTTGGTGGGTTTCCTCTGGGTACTCTGGTTTCCTCCCACATTCCAAAAACATGCAGAATTGCCCATTTGCCCATTATGTGTGTGTGCCCTGTGATGGATTGACACCCTGTCCAGGGTGTACCCCGTCTTGTGCCCTAAACATCCTGGGATAGGCTCCAGGCCCCCTGTGACCCTGAATACAGGTTAAAGTGGTATAGAAGATGAGTAAGTGAGTGAGTGAGATTCTTAGTTCTTGAGCATAACAGTGCATAGCAGTGTATGGTAATATTCAAAGATTACAACAAGAAATCAATAAACATACAGTAAATTTTCTCAAGTTGTAAGGTTGTTTTAAGGTTATGATTTTGTGATGTAATATCATTTAGACGCAGGAACTGACACAAACAGGTGCTTAAAGATGAATGCTAATAAGAGGATCGCAGTAATTAATCAAGATAAAATTTAGAATTATCGGAGTTTAGGAATTAAACCCAGAGTAATGCAAGAAAACTGATCGGTGTACAACAGAGGTGATTAGTATGCATGTAGCAACAGCAACTAATCAAATTAGTTGCTACATTTCTTTAATATGCACCAGGCATATTTTCATAATAACATTTTAAATTATTTAGCTCAAAGTAATTCACAGTTATTTATTGAATGGATTGTATTTATTAAAAGTTTACATGCTTATTGCCTCTGTTGTTAACAATAAGTCTCTGGCAAATTTGCAAAGTGGAATCGGTGAGATATCTCTTACAACATTTTTTATTTAAACCAGGCATGCATTTTTATTATGCTTTGTTTTCACACAAAATGATCAGAATGCAACATATCGAAAGTACACTTTTTTTTTTTTGCATAGTGGAAATAAAGCTATAGGTGAAAGAATAAGCTCTAATTTGCATATTGCTTTACTCACAGGATCAGAGATGAAATACCAGACAAAGTATGAGTTAAAAAAAAAAAAACTGTTTCAGAAAATGAAATGAAAAAAATATATATCTCTGACTGTTACAAAGCACCAGACACACTGGAGATTCCTTACAGAAAACTGAAAACAAGCACATTAACATAAACCTGTCATTAGCTTTGTATTCAATTTCTAAGAAAATGCGTTATGCTAGTTCATTCAGGATTAAAAATTCAATATCTCAACCAGGTTGGGCCCTTGAGCAAGGCCCTTAACCCTATTTGCTCTAGGAGCACTGTATGGCTGACCGTGCACTCTGACCACAGTTACGCTGGGATATGCGTAGAAGGAATTTCAATGTGCTGTAATGTATAAGTAAATAAAGGCTTAACATAATCCCAACAGGAAAAAGCAATACAGCAAGCAATGGTCTTAGAGAAGCACTCTAAGAACTACATCTCAGAGCCTACAGGCCTCACTGAGCATCAGGGCACAATTAGAAGAAGACTGAATAAATATAGTTTCTTTGGAAGGGTTGCCAGGAGAAAGATTCTTCTGGATAACATTGAACATGGAAGCACAACTGAGGTTCACAAAACTGTATCTGAAAAAAATCACAAGGCTTCTGGAACAAATGCACTAGGGACAGATAGGACCAAAGTGGAGTGGTGTGGATTTAATGCCCAGCGCTATATTTGGAGAAAACCGAACAGCATTTCAGCAGAAACACCTCTGTCAAGCACAGCAGCTGAGTGCTAGTTATTTGGGTGCCAGAGGACCATGGCACCTTGCAGTCAAAAAGTTGACCTTGGCAAATGTGAGGCCATCTGTCTGTCAGCTAAAGCTTAGAAGTGGTATCATTTTATCATGTATCTAAAGTAGAAATTTAATCATGCAACAGGACAGTGATCCGAAGCACACCAGTAAATCTACATCAAAATGGCTGAAAAAGAAAAATAATCAAGATTTTGGAAAGCCCAGACCTCAACCTCAACAGTTGTTGCTTATTTTTCAGAAAAATTCCCTGGATTAATATATACGCTGAGGTGAACCAAGAGAAAGAGCAGGAAATGATTGGCACGGTGGGTCAGAATGACACAACACCTAAAATCAAGCTCAGCGAGTTCTCCAGCCCCAAAGAGCTAATGGAGAAGGACTTGGAAGTCCGTGTTAAACGTGAGTGAATAAAAAAAATTTTTTCACTATTAAACAAATGTTATAACATGTGACCATTTCAGTGACCATTCAGCTGAAAATTTTAAACGCAGAAAATGCTTCACGATTAAAAGATCATCTTTTACAAGTAATTAAGAGGAACATCTGAAGCTTAGGATGATGATTAGGGTGAACTCAGTAGGCCCTGGTGGACTTATTTCCAGTGTGGCTCTATTTCTGTTATAATATAATTGTTTAATGACTGCAAATTTGGTTTTAATCACCTCTAATGAGCAATAAGGACAGGGCAATAAAGATGATGCAGTTAAATAGAAATAAGATTAAAAGAAAAACTGCAGTGTTACAAATGTTTAGATATCACTAATGCAGTGATTTTAAATTGAAATCTATACAAATCATAATAAATGTGTGCAGTTTTTCACTCTTAGGAGAGGAAAAAAAAGGTTCATCAAAAGCGTCTACAGTGAGTTACAGCATCTTTGCATCTTAAATCGGTTTGTCCTGGAGCCCATTTACGAGAGCCATCTGTTGTAGAGTTTATTCGAGGACATTTAAGGATCCTTTCTAAAAATTTCTAAAGTTTCTAGATTTCCACTTGAGCCAACATGCACTAAATTTGGTTATGCGTTATGGGAGAGATGTCTTACTGTATAGACATTATTCTTATAAAATATTGGTAATATAGTGAAATTTGAAACTTAACATTTTTGTAGTGTTATAACCTGGAACTGAAATGGTTTTAATAAACTTTGAAAGATATTGCTAACATTTTTACATTTCTGACATATTGGCACCATACTATTTATATATCGCACAATTATGGCTTTTATAATTATTTATTTTTGGTACAAAAGTATTAAGCCATCCCTCATTTCTTCTTCCCTCATTTTGCTTCCAAACAACCAGACAAATACTTCTCCAGGCTTCCTGAAGGATTTTTTAGGCTCTTATTTTCAATCCAGTCCCTGTAGACGACCAGTTTTGGACGACTTTTTTGTTACACCACACAGTGACAGATAATCAGGCCAGTGGTTAGTTTACTGGTGATGCTGAATGCTGAGTGGTTGGAACAGACGAGAGGGGAAATGAGGTTGCTGCTGAGGTTGTGACTTACTGTAAACAACCAATTTTTAAATTGTACTCCGAGGCAATTTTCAGCCTGACACAGTAAAACATTTGTTTTTATTCCTTTAATATAATCTACATAACTTGATGTGAAGAAATGACATACGGCTCAAGACTTTTGCACAGTACTAAGTGTAATGGACTTTTTTTTCTTGATAGCTAGCTTTATGGTCTTCATGATCACCATTGCATAGGTACATTTGGTGTTGCATACTGTATATAGTCCATTGCATAGGCATATTTGCTATTAACAGTTTGCAGCCATTTTTTACTTCATTCTGCATTTTCACTCTCTCAGAAGTAATTGGACAATTAAACAATCAACGGATTATTCTTATCTAATGCAATTTTTTGTAGTCATTAACTTTCTGATTTCCTTAATCAATTGACGTAATTAGATACCGAGCTTTTTTTTTTTCCCTTAAGATGCTTGGCCAGGCTTTGCTTAGATGAGGTGGAGGTCAATTTAATGAACATTACATTTCTTTGCCTTAAGAGGGTCTTAGGCCATTATCCAACTGTACGATGGATCATTCTTATCAGCTCTGCTAGATTTAACACCTCTCGTCACCTTTAAAAGACACTCACCTTTCTGTTCTTGAGTGTTACCAATAGTTTGCATCTTGAGGTAGGTGTATCATTGTCAATAAAGACACTTTCATGAATGTAAATACAAAGAGTCACTGACCTGCCTACATAGATGTGAAGATTTTTCTTCACCAAGGAAACAATTGTGTAAACATCCACTTAATTGTCTTCTCAGGTCTTCCAGGACTTTTGGGTGTTGCTGAGCTCACCAGTGCATTTCTTCTTTTTAAAACTGAACCAGATTCTTGATTTGACCACTCCTACAATTTCTTCTTTTTCTTTTTTTTTTTCTTTGGCCTAATGATGACAATGTTCACTTATTTATACAACTAGCATATGCAAATTCAGTACTTGGAATCAACTTACAACCTTTTTTCTTATTTTATTTTTATGAAATAACTAGGAAACATGGTATACCAGGATATTAAACAGCTTTTTATGCTAATTATTTTGTATAGTTATTTTAACTATGTGAAAATGGAGGAACAATATAAAAATGGCTGTTATTCCTAATGCAATATTTTCGCTACACACCTGAAGTCTAAACATCAATTACATCTTTATTGCTTTATTTTAAATCAATTTTCATGGTGTTCATAGGGAAAAAAACATAAAAAACCAAACTATATTCCATGAAACCAGAGGCATTTCTTGTCAACAGGAAAAGCAGGCAAGTGCTTGGGGCCCCAGGCCAGTTGGGGGCCTCTGACAGATAAAATACTTTTAATTTATTATTTCCAAGATAATCATGATGAATGCTGTTGGAAAGTCCTCCTG
>JAAGKR010000370.1:185288-216174 GCA_011419295.1 Clarias macrocephalus
CAGTTTTGGACGACTTTTTTGTTACACCACACAGTGACAGATAATCAGGCCAGTGGTTAGTTTACTGGTGATGCTGAATGCTGAGTGGTTGGAACAGACGAGAGGGGAAATGAGGTTGCTGCTGAGGTTGTGACTTACTGTAAACAACCAATTTTTAAATTGTACTCCGAGGCAATTTTCAGCCTGACACAGTAAAACATTCTATAAAACATGTTTTTATTCCTTTAACATAATCTACATAACTTGATGTGAAGAAATGACATACGGCTCAAGACTTTTGCACAGTACTAAGTGTAATGGACTTTTTTTTCTTGATAGCTAGCTTTATGGTCTTCATGATCACCATTGCATAGGTACATTTGGTGTTGCATACTGTATATAGTCTATTGCATAGGCATATTTGCTATTAACAGTTTGCAGCCATTTTTTACTTCATTCTGCATTTTCACTCTCTCAGAAGTAATTGGACAATTAAACAATCAAAGGATTATTCTTATCTAATGCAATTTTTTGTAGTCATTAGTCATCAACTTACAACCTTTTTTCTTATTATATTTTTGTGAAATAACTAGTAAACATGGTATACCAGGATATTAAACAGCTTTTTATGCTAATTATTTTGTAGAGTTATTTTAACTATGTGAAAATGGAGGAACAATATAAAAATGGCTGTTATTCCTAATGCAATATTTTCGCTACACACCTGAAGTCTAAACATCAATTACATCTTTATTGCTTTATTTTAAATCAATTTTCATGGTGTTCATAGGGAAAAAAACATAAAAAAACAAACTATATTCCATGCAACCAGAGGCATTTCTTGTCAACAGGAAAAGCAGGCAAGTGCTTGGGGCCCCAGGCCAGTTGGGGGCCTCTGACAGATAAAATACTTTTAATTTATTATTTCCAAGATAATCATGATGAATGCTGTTGGAAAGTCCTCCTGAAATTTTTGCCTAGCGCCCCAAAAGACTTTAGAATCACCTCTACATTCAACTAATTATTGACTTTACACACAAATAACATTTTGCAATTTTTGGTAGACTCATATAATCCCATTTCAGTGAATTTCAAGACTACAAAATGTTAAATATGCTATGGTTGGCACTATAGCTACATGCTTTTTAAACCACCAAAATCATGATGTATTGCAAAGTAGAGATGTCCTAATAAACAACCTCCCAGTCTACCTTTTGTAAAATCATATCAATTTTAAGATACTAGTGAATTAGTAAGTTTGACTTGGCTTTTAAAGCTTCCTCTCATGACGTATAACCCTGTCCTTTTATTTTTCCCTATAACAAGGTGGAATGATCAATGCCTGCGAAAGCACAAGAGAGATTCCCAACTGTACGAGTGTCTGAATGAAACAAGTTGGAAGTGCAGTGTAATCAAGTGTACAGAAGTGTTGCCATTTTGAAAGTCCTCTATGTTCTTCATTTTGTAATTTCAGAAACTGTCATTGTTAATAGTTTTCTAAGGACCTCGTTTATACAGATTTGCATGGACGTCTTGTTTGATAAGATCTATGCTGAAAATCTAAATGTTTAATGAGACCTTTTTAATGATGATTAAAATCATTGCTTGTTTTGGAGAGAAATTGAGGTGCAGACACAAGTTGAGAGCAAACTAGTCTTTTGTCCTTCCTCACCAGATCAAAAAAAAAAAAAAAAAAGGTAACTTCACAATGTTTTGATGGCAAAATACATCGTTCATAGGTTCATTATGCCTTCATTCATTATGTTCATTATGTTCATAATGACATCTGTTGCAAAATCAGAATGTATAAATATAGTTGTAGCCTGAATCAGTTTTTGCATAATTTTTGATCATTTAACTTTTCATTGTTTCAAACACTGGTCAATTCATAGAAGGCTAATTCACTTGAATAAGATTTAATTGCCAGGGAAAAGTTTTTCATTACAATTTTTTATTTGTTTCCAGAAATCCAAAATGTTTCATGATCTGTAATTTTGCTACAAAAAAATTTACAGGAATAAATAATGCTTACAATACAATACAATACAATACAATACAAATAATGCATTTAAAAATAACATTAATATTAAATAATGGCACAAGAAACTGATATTTTGGCATAATTTAATTTTGTTCTTATATTAATGAATGTAGCTA
Source organism: Clarias macrocephalus (assembly GCA_011419295.1). Lineage (NCBI taxonomy): Eukaryota > Metazoa > Chordata > Actinopteri > Siluriformes > Clariidae > Clarias > Clarias macrocephalus. The sequence goes on from JAAGKR010000370.1 coordinate 187,425, forward strand.
GTCAGTTAGAGATCTTTATCTATAGGAGAGCCAACAGTAGCAGTGCATCACTGGAATAAATGTTGAGAAATGTTCATTTTATTATTTAAATGTTCTGTTTTTGTTTAATTTTACCATCTTTAACTTCAATAATTGAAAAATCTTTAAAAAATATCAGATTAATTAAATTAAAATTAAATTGCTTTGTGTCCGAATAGAATCTAAGATGATGTCGTACCATCCAAGTGTTACTTTGTGACACCTTATAGTGATCCTTGATAGGTCTTTTGAAGACTACTTTAAAGAAAGAAAGAAAGAAAGAAAGAAAGAAAGAAAGAAACTAATTAAAAACCTAATTAATTATTGACATTGATATATACATATTAGTGGAAATTCTTTAGCTTAACAATAAGAATATTGTATTTTAGCTGTATTTTATATTTTACTGTATTTTGTATCTTCACTTGGCTTGGATGTTAAAATCATTATTGCACTTACTGGAATACACACTGCATGAACCGAGTTAAAAACACATTTAAAAGTAAACTTTTGACTTTTGATTGGCTGGGAAAGCCCTCTTAACAATAAGGTGCGGGGTACCAAATTACCACATGTGTTTTTTTACCTGATGAATGGTTAAATCCTTTATTAAATGTAAAAAAAAAAAAAATCCATCCATCTTCAACATAGCTTCAGTATAAAAATGATTTTTGTTTGTTTCTTTACATTTTGTCTGGATTTTTTATATCTCTCTTGTTTCATCAAATATTAAGTGAACGCCTTACAAAAACAATGCCTTATTGCCATCTTAGGTGTTTTGCCATCAAAACATGCCCACTTAAACAACTCAATTCCTACACATTAAAGCAAAGACTACTGTATAAAGATGTATGATAAAGTATTTCTATCCAAATAATAATAAGTTCTATTGATGGTTTGTTTTATATCAAATATTGTGTCATGTCTCCCAGGGAACAGCTCCGAACTGTATCATAGTCTTAATTCGTATTTTCATTCCTCTGTATATACAGCGCATATGCCATCACCTTCACATGCTCCTATTGTAAATATAGTGGCAAAGACAAAACTGTGAATCTTAACACAGTAAGAAAAAAGTGTGTTGAGTTGACTTTTTATGAAATCATTGATCGTTTTGACAATGTCCTTGACATGTGCATGTTATTTACAAGGACGTGATTTACAGTATGTGTTGTAGATAGTAAGCAAGCACTGTAAATAGTTATTTTCTAGTCGTCCCTGGTGGGATTCGTTTTTTTTTTTTTGTTTGTTTTTCAGGTTTTTTTTTTTTTCCATTTCTGTTTTTTTTTTTTTTTTACATATATATCTGGTCTTATAAATTCTGGTCCCTGTTGTACATCTCTTTCACATAGAAATTTTGTTCAGCATAAACTATTTGGAAAACATGGAGATTTTAAATCTGAAAATAATAACTGCAAAATTTACACAAATGAGGATATACTTGTCAATTAAGTTTCTATGTATCACTATACATTTGGAACTATTACTTCTGCTAAGGTTATCATTCTAGTTTATATGGTTTAATGCAATTGAATTGAATTTTCTATTTGAAAGAGGGAAGAACATATTTACAGATATATTAACAATGTAAAATTTTACAAACTTGCATTTACGAAGAATTGAGTGATCCACGTCTTAAGTATTCACTTAATAGGCCAGTTGTTTGCCCTTTGAATCTAGTATCAAATTCAGTTACACCAGTCAGACATAACATTAAAACCTTAAAATGAATATTGTTGGATTGTTATATTACCATGGCACCTGCTATAATGATATATTGTACATTAGCTAGCAAGTGAATAGTCAGTTCCTTGGAAGCAGGAAAAAAATGTTAAGCGTAAGGATCTAAGTGACTCTGACATGATTGAAATTCTAATGTCTATTTGACTGGGTCAGAGCATCTCTAAAACAGCAGGTCATATATGGTACTCCTGGTACTGTCTGCAGTGGTTGGTATACCTATTAAAGTCCTTCGAGGAAGCACAATCGGTGGTGAACCGGCAACAGGGTCATGAATGCCAACAGCTTACTGATGTGTGTGGGTAGCAAAGGCTAGCCCATCATACTACTGAAAAAAAAAAAGATTTGGTTATGATATAAATGTGTCAGAACACACAGTGCATCAAAACTTGTTGCACATGGGTCTGCGTACTGGTTACATGAGACATCAGAACTGGACCATAGAGCAATGGAAGAAGGGGGACTGGTCTGATGAATCATATTTTCTTTTACATGATGTAATTGTACAGATACATGGAGAGGGAGAGGGAATGGCACCAGGATGTACTATGGGAAAAAGTCAGTACAGGCAGCGTGATGCTCTGGGCAACGATCCTGCTGGAAATCCTATCTTCTGATTGCAGTGGTATTTTCCAGAAGGATAATGTGAGCTAACTACTGCAAAAAAATAATAAACAAATCTTCAGAAATGATTTGAGGAACAAGACATTGACTTGGCCTCCAAATTACCCAAACCTCAATTTGATTGAGTATGTGTGGGATATGCTAGACAAACAAGTATGATCCATGGAGGCAATTTACAGGGCTTAAAGGATCGGATGCCAATGACTTGGTTCCAGATACACCTTCACAGGTCGAGTGGGGTCCATTCCTTGATGGGTCAGGGCTGTCTTGGTGGTAGTGTACAAGTGGGACCTGCAACATAATAAGCAGGTGGTTTTTACTGTTATGGATGATTGGTGTACAGTATATGGCATGTTGCACATTTCTTTCGCTGAATTTCTGTTCCTCATTATCATAAAGGTCAAGGTAGAAGTTGCCCACCCATTGTAACGTGAAAAAGCTATAGCTTCTATTTATAAAAATCCATGTTCACATTATGATGTCGTCATGTTTACAAAGAAACTGGATACTACAAAGGCCTTTGTCCTGAACACTGTCCCATGCTGCAACACATGGTATAATTTAACCTATACATAGGGATGAATGTAGTTTTAAATTCTTGCTGTTTATGTATAGTCAGGAGGATAGTGTAGGGCAGTTTCACTTTGTCTCCACTTACAGTATTCCACTTTAGAATAGCTTCAGCTAGCAAACTCTTCCAGGGTTTATATAATATAAAATGTAAAACTAGCGTGCTATGTAGGGTGTACAATCCCTTATCATAGACCAAGTAGTGCCCTTGTTAGGGAGTTAGGGAGGGATTTGGAATTCTGCCATGTCTTAAAAGTTAGTTAGCTTGTAGCTTAGATTAGCCATGAACAAAGTGGTGAGCTGGACTGTACCATCCTCCTTCCACCCATGTATATCCTCACATCTTAAAAACAGTGCTGCCTCTGGAGATTCATTCAAAGTTGCTAAACAATTGTTGCTTAAAATCATTTTTAAAAGTACCAGGAAATGAAGCACATGAACAAATGCACCAAGGAATGCATTGTATTGTAGCCTAAAATACACTCTAGTGTTCACACTCATCAGAGTTCATTCATGAAACAGTCCATTTTCTGTTTTTTGCTGCCTTCTTTTTTTCAGCAAGGTTGTAGTTATTTAAGTTACTTCAGCCTTGCTGTACAGTCATCCCTAACAAGTCTCACCATTTTTCTCTTGAGCTTTCTCAGTAACAAGACATTTCTAACTACAGTACTGACTTACACGAGCTTCAGCAGACCATGGTTTCCTCCAAATTCTGATATTTGATATAAACACATAGACCTGCTTTTGTACTTGGTATACGTTAGATGGTTACAGCTTGCCTGAATAGTTGTGTGAAGGTGTTAACAAACTAGTTGATCATGTGAAAACCTTCTGAAATACAGTGCCTGACAAAAGTATTCATACCCCTTCCAACTTTTGTCACATAACAACCACAAACAGAAATGTATTCATGTGATAGACTACAAAGTAGACAATAATGGTAAAATGGAAGGAAAAAGGTAAATGTAAAAAAAAAAAAAAAAAGAAGTCAAAATCTGAAAAGTGTGGCTGCATTTGTATTCAGCCAAGAATCAAATTAAAAACCCCCCCCCCCCCCCCAAAAAAAAAAAAAAAAAAAACCAGCGGAACAAATTGCCTCCATGTGTAAGGCAATTTACACATGGAGGCAATTTGTACCACTGTATGTGCCTGTATGTACTGTATGTGCCACTTTGTATGTGCTACTGTTCTGTGAAATGCCCAGATGTTTGTTAGAGAACATTAATGAACAAACAGCATCATGAAGTCCAAGGAACACAGTTCAGGGATAAAGCTGTGGAGAGGTTTAAAGTAGGGTTAGGTTATATAAAAAAAAAAAAAAAAAATAAAAAAAATCTATGTAACTGTAAACCTAACAAGACATGGCCATCCACGTAAATTGACCAGCCGGGCAAACAGAGCATTTATCAGAGAAGCAGCCAAGAGGTCCATGGAAATTCTGAAAGAGCTCCACAGAAATTGAGCTTTTTGGCCTAAATGCAACCAACACTGCATATCAACCTGAGCACACCTTCTGCACTGCGAAACATGGTGGTGGTAGCATCATGTTGTGGTGATGCTTTTCTCCAGCAGGGACACTGAAGCTGGTCAGAGTTCATAGAAAGATGGATGGAGCCAAATACAGGGCAATCTTTAAAGAAAACCTGTTAGAGTCTGCAAAAGATTTGATATGGGAGCAGATGATTACCTTCCAAGACAACACCCCTAAACATACTGTACAACCAAAGCTACAATGGAATGGTTTAGATCAAAGCATATGTGTTGAAATGGACCAGTTAAAGTCCTGACCTAAATTTAATTCAGAATCAGGGGCAAGACCTGGAAATTGCTGTTCACAGATGCTCTACATTCAATCTTACTGAGTTAGAGCTGTTTTGCAAAGGAGAAGAATGAAATTTCCCTCTCTAGATGTTCAAAGCTGGTATCCTTAATGGTGGTTTTACAGAGTATTGACTCGGGGGATCTGAATAAAAATGTCAACTTTCAGATATTAATTTGTAAAACAAATGTAAAAAAAATATTTATAATTCACCTTCCACTTACAATTACTGTATGTGCCACTTTGTGTTGGTCTCTCTCATAAAAACCCAACAAAATATATTTACATTTGTGGTTGTACTGTGACAAAATGTGGAAAAGTTCAGTCGGTATGAAGACTTTTGCAAGGCACTGTATAATGTTTCTAGAGAAGCGTACAAAAGACAACTACAACAACCCATTTTAGTCATGAGGCCACTATCCTAGAGACAGGATTTTATCTTTGTGTGAGATTTGTCTCCTAAAAGCCCAGGAGACATTATTTATTGATAAACCTTATAAACCTTGTGTGTGCCACTTTAAACAAAATGAGAGAAATGCTGATGTGGCATGTCTAATTTTACCACATAGGGCTCATTTACAGTATCCTCTTTTCTACTTTACTACAATGCACTTTTTTAAAAATGTATTTACTTTAATGATGCATGCATCATTTCCTGCCAGCAACAACAACAAAAGAAATCCTCATTGCCTACATGCATGAACAGCAATCCATGCATGCTGAAGTCAGCATGTAATTACAGTTTAGCGGACAGGAAAGCTGAACTGACACTCATAACTCAAAACACCTTTGCTTATTAAAACTTTTCTCTTAGGACGCTCGTTCCTCACAACTTTAACCATTCGTTATTCAGTACGTGTGGCATATTCATGTGCTTTCTGTTTTCTGTCTTACACATGCTGATTGATTGCTCTTACAGTTTGACAAATACAGTACTATGGTTAAATTATTGATTAATATTAAATCGGAAGATTAAATAAAAGATATAGAAACAATATTTTACTGTCAGGCTGTGCCAAAAAGTGCCAAATAGATATAACTTAAAAACTGGTTGTTCAACAGCAACCTCATTTCCGCTTTCATCCAGTATACTAAACACAAGCCTGATCGACTATTATTAACTGCACCTGTTTCTCACTGATTACTGCCTTAAATGAGATGCTTTTTGATGCTTGAATGATTTATAGGTTATTTTGTGGCTTAACAAACAAAAAACATTATACCAAAACCCTCTCGCTGTTAGATACAGGGACTGGACTGAAAATGAGGGCTGAAAAGTCCTTTAGAAAGCCTGGAGAATTATTCCACAAGACTACATAAAAATACAAGAAAATGTTGCTCAATTGCATTTTACATTGTATAATTGACGATAAAGATGTTCTTCTTTTAAATATGAAGAAATGAGGAGTAGTTCAAGACTTTTGCGCAGTATTATGAGTAAGGATTCATAACTGATGAACATTCAAGCTAGTGACAAGTCACTCATGTCACTTGTAGTTAGTCTTATGTCTTCACTGTTGTTTCTTGTGGCTGAGAAACAAGAGTAGCCAAAATGTATCGTCTGCAAGCCAATAGCTTGCAAACTACTGTAGTTCAATGCCAAATTAAATAGCTCACTTATTGTTTAATTAAGACTTGGTATTAATCCGATTAGAAAAACAAGATAAATGCACTAGTCACCAGTTACCTCTACTCCTTCATTGCATTTTTATTATTATTTTTTTTTTATCATTTCATAACTCATATTTTTTGCACATCTATTAAAAGGTCATATGTACGGTATATGACGGGAGATAATTCTTAGTAGGAACCAAGGTTATGAATGGAATTGAAGAAAACGTTGGCACACACACATACACACTGTGGATTTGGGCCAAGAAAATCATTGAAAACTGTTTTTTTTTTAAATGCATCACTATTACATTTAATAAATAATGTGCCTAGAATTGAGAAATTCTCTTTTCACATGCTTAAATGGTGTCGACATGTCGTGGATGTACTTAGAAAATGAGTGAGAGAATTATAGTCATTTTCTCATTTACTAGTGTGTAAACCAGCTTTAAGGCAGCCTGGTTCTGACTGCAAATTTATGAATCAAACTCTTATAAAAAAGTAACCAGGCGGTCTAGCCAGTATCTACAACCTTTTGGATATTTTAAAGGATTAACTACATTCCTTATGCTTTTTGGGACACTAGGGCCTTTTACCGTACATACAGTACAGACACGCTATAGGAATTTAGGTCCAAGGAATATTTTAAAGGACAAAAGGTTGTTTCTCCAGTTTTCTACAGTAAAGACCTTAAAAGGTTCATCTGCTCTATCTTTTTTTTTTTTTCCGCACTACTTTCACTTATAGTTTCAGGAGTCTGCTTCAAGTCTGTATAAGCTGATACAATATGAATGATCATCTGGAAAGCCTGCTAGCATCTGTCACAGTCTATTATGTCAGAATGAGCAGTGTTCAGACTAAGCATGTTGTAGTGATAACATTGTTCCCTGTAAGGTTTATTGGTTTTGTAAAAATATATAACCAGATTTCTGACACTACTCACTATTTTCAGTTTGTTTTCTCTACATATTCAGTTCAGAGTTTTCTGATGTAATTGGCTTCACTTCGGCGAAGACCATTTCTTGGGCCAGAACAACATTTATCAAAAAAAAAAAAGAGAGAAAAATAAATGCAGAAAGGCAGAAGAGCAAATGAGCTCCTGTTCCGTGTTGTTTATTGTAAATTGTTTCAATGGGCAACTGCATGGCTCATAATTACTGCTCAACACCATCTTTATTTCAGGATTTCTATAATAAATAACTGTCATTTTGAAATTGTTTCAAATAAATGTATTTTTGTACATCAGCTAATGAGATTGTGATTGCAAATTGTCGATTTTTTTCCCGCACATCAAAACACGCATTCCCACTGACGGATCATTGTTACTGAAGACAGAGTAGCTTGCAATTAGTTTTGATTTGTACTTCTGTCTCACTTCAGATGTTTACCATAGGAAAGCTTATTTAGAACAACACTAGTTGCTGATATAATAGCTGTATATACGTTTCCATTAAAATCACTGCGGCTGATCTTTGGCCACACAACCACTGCCATGTAATAATCATAAGGAATTGGATAAAGGCATCATCTGTACTGTATATTCTGTTTTAGTTTCTAGTATTAGGTTGTGTTTGGATAACACAACATATGTTATTCACTCACTCACTCACTCAACTTCTATACCGCTTTATCCTGTATCCAGGGTCATGGGGAGGGGGGGGCCTGGAGCCTATCCCAACAGACTTAGGGCATGAGGTGGGGTACACCATGGACAGGGTGACAATCCATCGCGGGGCACACACACATACACACTCATTCACACACTACAGGCAATTTTGGGAATGCTAATTAGCCTAATCTGCATGTCTTTGGACTGTGGGAGGAAACTGGAGTACCCGGAGGAAACCCACCAAGGACAGGAAGAATATGCAAACTCCATGCACACTGAGATGGTAATCGAGCCTGGCCGGGAATCGAACCCGGACCCTGGAGGTGCAATATGTTAATCACCAATACATGTTCTGTTATATATGAGAGGGGGAAAGTAGATTTCATTTACAACATATGAAGTGCTTTAAAAAGCTGTTTTTCTACTTTAAATGTATTTATAAAGACATTTAGAAAACATTTGAACACAGATTATAAATGTGCGTTATTTACATTAAATAACAAGAATGTAATGATTAATAAATTAGAAAAAAAGACTTTTGAATGATATTTTTTATAAATTTTCTCAGATGTAGAATAATATTTTAAAATAAAAACCTGTAAGTAATGTGTTAAGAAGGTCTATAAGGTATTGAAGGTGAACTTTCTAAAAAAAAATTGACAAAACATGATATTATACAGGGTGGGCCAAAAGAGTTAACACTTAAACATTTTTCCTTTATTAGAAATTTAGACTCTTATTTACATATATTATAATTACATATTAGACATTTTACATTGAACATTTAATCTCTTAAGTGCTCAAAGAGTCCACCTTCTTGATAATAATAATTTGTATATCTAAAACGTGACGGTGAATCAGATAATGAAGTAACTGTAACCCTGAAAGTGTATATATATACACACACACACTTTATATTATATACATGCATACATACACACACACACACACACACACACACACACACACACACACACACACTTTATATTATATACATGCATACATACATACATACATACACACACACACACACACACACACACACACACACACACACACACACACACACACACACACATACATATAGATTGTGATATAGAAATCACACAAGATTCCTTTTCTTGAAACATGTGTTCTTAATTGCCAGATCTGTATATAGGAGAAACTCGAAAAATTAGAATATTGTGCAAAAGTTTTCAATAATTTCAGTGATGCAACCTAAAAAGGTCAAACTAATATATTAGATAGACTCATTACATGTGAGATTGTTTAAGCTGTGATTTGTCATCATTGAGATGATTATGGCAAATGGAAAATTAGAATATTACATGCAATTGTACATAGAACATCGGACCTCTGAAAAGTATAAGTTTGCATATGTACTCAGTACTTGATTTGGGCCCCTTTTGCAGCAATTACTGTCTCAATGCGCCGTGGCATGGAAGCTATCTGTTGCACTGCTGAGGTGTTATGGAAGACCAGGATGCTTCAATGGCGGCCTTCAGCTCTTCTACATTGGTCGGCCTCATGCCGCTCATCTTTCTCTTGGCAGTGCCCCATACATTCTCTATGGCCAGGCGAATTTGCTAGACAATCAAGCACAGTAATCCCATAGTCATTGAACCAGGTTTTGGTGCTTTGTGGGCAGGTGCCAAGTCACTGTCAGCATCCCCATAAAGCTCGTCTTTGGAAGGAAGCATGAAGTGCTCCAAAATCCCCTGGTAGACGGCTGCATTGACCCTGGACTTAATGAAGCACAGTGGACCAACACCAGCAGATGACATGGCTCCCCAAATCAACACAGACTGTGGAAACTTCACACTTGTCTTCAAGCATCTTGCAGTGTGTGCCTCTTCATTCTTTGCGTTCTTGGTTTCCAAATGAGGTGCAAAAGTTGCTCTCATCAGAAAAGAGGACTTTGGACCACTGAGCAACAGACCAGCTCTTTTTTTCTTTAGCCCAGGTAAGACGCTTCTGACATTTGTTGTTCAGCAGCGGCTTGAAAGAGGAATACGACATCTGAAGCCCATGTCCAGGATCCATCTGTGTGTGGTGGCTTTTGATACACTGACTCCAGCCTCAGTCCACTCCTTGTAAAAGTCCCCAACACTTTTGAATGGCCTTTTCCTGACGATCCTCTCCAGGCTGCGGTCATCCCTGCTGCTTGTGCATCTTTTTCTTCCACACTTTTCCCTTCCACATAACTTTCTATTAATGTGCTTTGATACAGCACTTTGCGAACATCCAACTTAGTTTGTAATTACCTTTTGAGGCTTTCTCTCCTCATGGAGGATGTCAGTGATGGTCTTCTGCACAACTGTCAGGTCAGCAGTCTTTCCCATGATTGTGCTTCCTACTGAACCAGACTGAGAGACCATTTAAAGGCTCAGGAACCCTTTGCAGGTGTTATGGCTTAATTTGCTGATTAGACTGGGACACTTTGAACCTAGGATATTGTGGATTTGGGGTTTTCATGAGCTGTAAGCCATAATCATCTCAATTATGACATATCAAGGCTTGAACTATCTTGCTTTGCATGTAATGCTTATGTATTAGTTTCACCTTTTAAAGTTGCATTACGTAAATAAATTAACTTTTGCACAATATTCTAATTTTTCAAGTTTCACCTGTTTATAATTCTTAGGTTGTTTGATTCGATTAAAAAAGATAATACTTTATCTGAGATCCCTTTTCTAAGCCTCGTAACCTACAACGTTTAAAAAAATAAATGAATAAATACATACACACATGTTTATTATATGTTGCCCTTTCCTCTTTCAAGGAATGTGCTGAATCATCCTGTTAAAATAAATCAATAAATATTAAATAAATACATTATTAAATAAAACATACATCATGTTCCAACAAAATGAGCTTTGATTATCTCTATAATTCTGGCTGGTTTGTGGTTAGGCATGACTGAGTTTTTCAAAACTGTACAAGGGTTAACTTCATGTAGGTAAATTTTAAAGGTGGTTGAGGTTCCTGGGTTGCTCGATGGTCAGGGATTCCAGCCCTGTCACAGTTGTGTTGCCACTGTTGGGTGCTTGGTCAAGACCCTTAACCCTATACCCATGGAAAATCACTCTCTGCTGGTCCAAAAGTCCAGATGAGAAAGGAGAAGGGTTAGGCATTGTGCTAGGAAAACTGACCACAATTAGCATTGCTACAGAAATGCCTGATGTGCTCATCAGCATGGGAGGTACAAAATACAAAGAAAAACCTTTTTTGAATACTTTGAAACATTTGAACCAATGAGTGTTTAAGTGTTTTGCCTCCAGGTAACAATCCTCAGGATGACATACAGTATGTGACTTGGTGCCTTAGAATAGAATAGAATAGAATAGAATAGAATAGAATAGAATAGAATAGAATAGAATAGAATGCCTTTATTGTCATTGTATTAAACAAATACAACAAAATTTGGAGATGTTCCAGGAGACATTATGACACTGACACACAATTAAATATAAAAATGTACACTTATACAGTACAGACCAAAAGTTTGGACACACCTTCTCATTCCAAGAGTTTTCTTTATTGTGTTCTTTATTGTGTTCTTTAGCCCAAACGCGTCTCTTCTGCTTGTTGCCTGTCCTTAGCAGTGGTTTCCTAGCAGATCTTCCACCATGAAGGCCTGATTCACACAGTCTCCTCTTAACAGTTGTTCTAGAGACGTGTCTGCTGCTAGAACTCTGTGTGGCATTGACCTGCTCTCTGATCTGAGCTGCTGTTAACCTGCGATTTCTGAGGCTGGTGACTCGGATGAACTTATCCTCCGCAGCAGAGGTGACTCTTGGTCTTCCTTTCCTGGGCCGGTCCGCATGTGAGCCAGTTTCTTTGTAGCGCTTGATGCTTTTTGTGACTGCACTTGGGGACACTTTCAAAGTTTTCCCAATTTTTCGGACTGACTGACCTTCATTTCTGAAAATAATGATGGCCACTCGTTTTTCTTCACTTAGCTGCTTTTTTCTTGCCATAAAACAAATTCAACCCCTTTAAATGAGAAGGTGTGTCCAAATTTTTGGTCTGTACTGTATATAATAATTAGAGTTTACTTGATTGTCACTGCACATGTAGGTACAAGGCAATGAAATACAGTTAGCATCCAACCAGAAGTGCATTTTCATAGTGAAGAATAATTTGCATATATAAATAGTATATAGTGGGGTAGATTAATTACAATGGGTGCAAATGAATAATAAATGGGTGCAATAGGAAGATATTGTATATGATGATGATAATTTGCATGTAAACATTACAAAGGATGTAAACATTACCTTTAATACAAAGGAAGGGTTATGTACAAAGAGTGCAATGATTTTAATGTATGCAGTGTGAAGATATTGTATACTATATTAAATAGTTTGCATATGTAGCTCTACACAGAAAGGGTTATGTAAAAAAAGGGGTTATATACACTGAGTGCAATGAAGAAGGATGTTTTTGAAAGTGTGCATTATGTGCATATATATAGAGAGAGCAGGGTAATGTACAATGAGTGCAATGGTTGTAGATGAGGAAGCATATTGTATACCATGGTGATGATATTAGAGTAGAGATGGTTATATACATGTGTGTAACTTGTTATTGGGAGTGGAATGAGGCAGGTCATTTGTATACAATATGTGCAGCAGTTATGAATGGCCAGGGTATCAAAAATATATATAACTGTCCCATAATTTGTTATATACATAAAGTTCTTGATGTAACCTTTTTACTTCTTAGGCACAACGATTTGAAATCATGATTTGTTTTTCACATACTTATTTAAAGCACTTTAACTGCGGAAAGGGAAATTTTCAAACAAATGCGACAAAAAGCTGAATAAAAATGAATGTTCTTATCCTCAGGAAACCAGGGATGATTACAACAATCAGTCAGGGTCTATTGTAGCTCTGTCAGAATTTTCCAAAAGGAAGTAACTTCAATTAAATCATTTACTCGCAACATGAGTAGTGCAACATTAAACTCAAGAAACGTGTGACATGTCTAGAAGAAAAACTTTAGATTTTATAAAAAGCTCTTAAAGATCGGTTTTATACTCAAATTGTTTATGAGATCCTGTGATGTACTATCAAATGTTAAAATGTGTTGTGCAGTGGGTAATTGGGATGGTAAAATGAGAAAGTACATTAAATGTATTGCAGGGTAATAAGGGACTGTAATGACATGGGTGCAAATTTATCTCTCGATTTATTTAGCGGTATTGTTTTTGCAAATCTATGAAGTGTGTGTCAGGTGTGAGGCTACAGTAATTGAAAAGCAAACCAATGTCACAAGCAATCACTTAGTACATTTAACTGGAGTGCCAGAATAGGCATCAAAAGCAGCTTGTTTGATACTAGAATATAATGATTGAAAAAGAAACAAATCAACTTGAATAGTGCCACTATTGACAATGTTTTTGATGGAAGAAAATTTTTTTTTTTTTTTTTTTTTGCCCTTAATTATTTCACCAAGTGCCCACACAATGGTTTAGTGGTTTGAACTGTTGCCTTGATCCTCCAGGGTCCAGGTTTGATTCTCGGGCCAGGTTTAAATGCGGCCTCTGTGTGCATGGAGTTTGCATGTTCTCCCCGTGCTTGGTGGGTTTCCTCCGGGTACTCCAGTTTCCTCCCACAGTCCAAAGACATGCAGATTAGGCTAATTGGCTTTCCCAACTTGCTGTAGTTTGTTTCTGTGTGTGTGTTCCGTGCAATGGATTGTGACCCTGTCTAGGGTGTACCCCACCTCGTGCCCAAAGATCACAGCACCCTGTTACCTTCTAGAATAAGCATATATTCTAGAAGAGGAATGAATAAAATGAATAAATAAACCTGTACCTGTACTGCAAAACTTTTTTTTTTTTTTTTGCCTGAGACTTAAAAGAAATCCCTCAAGTGTCTAAACAAAATGAAACTGGATGTACTCTGAAGAAATCCTGACTTTGTAAGCATAAGTGAGTAAGTAAAAATCCCTCAAGCACAGTCTTAATTATCACAGCGGGACTGGTATGGCACAGAGGTAAACACACACACACACACACACACACACACACACACACACACACACACACACACACACACACACACACACACACACACACACACACACAAAGAGAAAGTGATCTTATCTCTCCTGGCTGTCCTGTTGTTCTGCAGATTATGACAGGTAGATTTACTTTAATTTGACATCTTGTGCTCATGAAATCAGCAGAAGTTGCTACATCAACAGCAGCTGCAGTGTAAATGGGCAAAAGCAAGCTCGTCTCTCCATCTCTCTCTGATTGGGAACAGAAATCCACTGCAGTGTTTGATAAAAGACCCTTGTCACAAAAGATGGCAGCGCTGTCATTTTAGAGCTCTGCCCATGGGATTGCTTTCACACTCTTTCCATTCCACTTTATTTCACTTCTCTGCTACTTCCATTGTTGTTCTTATAATGCAGCAACTTTGACAGATTGGACTTGGACATATAGTGGATATGCCGACTTACAAACAAGGTTCATTTGTCTCCATTCATGGTAGAAGCACTTGAGAAATTTCATTACAGCACAGCCAGATGCGAAGGTTCAGCCCTGACTCATTAGAGTGAAATATTTTGTTAAAGAAGCTTTTTCATAATAGAAACAGATATTTTTAATCAACGCCAAACTGAAAATCGTAGATAAAAAAAAAAAAAAGAAATCGTTGCTGGAAACTGAAATTAGAAAAAAAAGCTAAATATGTGCCATTAAAAGAAGTTTTTGCCAATCTGTATTAATCAGTGATGGTGGCTGAGGCAGTAAGCTTGCTGATGGAGAGTTGTGTGTTCTAACCTCATTGCTGCTGGATTGCGACTGTTGGGCCCTTGGGCAAGGCTCTTAACCCTAGGCCCATATAAAACACCAAGCCACTGGAGATGCAGTGCAAGTCCCAAGCCTCGAGAAGCATCTGGTGTAAATGTACCAATCGCTTGCAAATTGATGACCCCAAGAAAGAGAATAAGCTCAAGAAAAAAAGGAATTCAATAAATGAGAGAGGTTTAAATGTAACCTAAACAACCTGACCCATTCAGATAGGACAAACAAAAAATGTGATGGGGATAATATTTATTTATTAAATAAATAAAGACACCCCCCTGCTTTTGTTCCTTTGGTCTGGGATTAAACAAGCCAATAGTATTTTCCAATTAATGTTCATCTTGGTTATTCTCTGGTGGGACGTGGCTTGTCCTCCTTTCATTTACATAGACATTGTTAGGCAGTTTCATGAACATAGGGTGCTTAAGGCAAGGTAGGTAAAAAAAAATGCATTATCTGAGTTATTTTAGCTAAAGCATTTACACACACACAAACTTTGGAAACCCACTGTACTTGCACTTAAAATATGGGACCTTTAAGTTAATGTACACTAGGGTGTCACTTAAAAATGCAAAAATGTATGTCTCCTACCTCCAAATATATTCTAGTAATTATACTTTGTAAAATATCACCAAAAATATTCATATTTAGAGGATGCTCAAGGGAAATGAATGTTGGAATAATTACATCTCAAGCCAGCCATAATGTTTGCTCTTTTCGCCATATTTTACCCACTATCGGGCCAATATGCATACAGGGGATGGACAATGGAACTGAAACACTGGCCAATTTACTGTTGGAGGTTTCATGGCTAAATTTGACCAGACTGGTGGCCAATCTTCTGTGATTGCACATTCCACCAGTAAGGGTAAAGGGTGTGGCTGCTATCGCCAAACCTTTGGTCACTTGTTCCAATGATAAACATCTGTTTCAATGGTGCCAGCAGTAGACTATGGACAGTGTGAAACATGTATTGTTCTATGATGAGTCAACCTTCACTGTCTTTCCCTCATCTTGCAGAGTTACAGTGTGAAGAAGCCTCAAAGAAGTGTACCACCCAGACTGTTGCATTCCCAGAGTGACGGATGTGGGTGGATCAGTGATGGTTTGGGCTGCAATATCATGGCATTCCATAGCTTGTGCTAGATGGGCGCGTCAGTGCCAAGGACTACCAAATCATTCTGGAGGACCATGTGCACCCAGTGGTTCAATCATGGTATCCTGAAGGCGGTGCCGTGTATCAGGGTGATAATGCACCGATACACACAGCAAGACTGGTGACAGAGTGGTTTAATGAACATGAAAGTGAAGGTGAACATCTCCCATGGCCTGCACAGTCACCAGATCTAAATATCATTGAGCCACTTTGAGGTGTTTTGGAGGAGTAAGTCAGGAAACATTTTCCTCCACCAGCATCACATAGTGACCTGGCCACTATTCTGCAGGAAGAATGGCTCAAAATCCCTCTGGCCACTGTGCAGGACTTGTATCGGTTATTCCCAAGACAAATTGATGCTGTATTGGCCGCAAAAGGAGTTCCTACACCATACTAATGAATTATTGTCATCTAAAATCAGGAGTTTCAGTTTCATTGCCCAACCCCTGTAACCCCCTGTGAGTTAAAACAATTCATTTATTCAGTTAAACCTATACATAAAGCTTCAGCATAGTCAATAGCAGCATTAATAAATCAAAAGAGTCCTCAGTTTGGCAACGATAGTCATAGCACCATGTCTACTTCTTGGTGAATCTTGAAGGGACAGCCATGCCATTGTAGACCAATTTCTCATAATGAAGCTTTGGCCATAACCAGCTTATCCAAAGGTCATGGACCAGGATTTTGAGTTGCAATGTGAACAATTTCTATCTTCACTGGAGGTCCAAAGTTCACCTGCATCTATGGCATGCAACAGTCTAATCCTGGCTGAGACTAAGGGAATTTCAGCCAGCATTAAGGATTGCGAAAACACAACTCAAAGGGATAATCATAGATATTAGAGGATGAACATCTAATGTCCGTCTAGAGATTCTGTCAGTTTCTGGATTTTTACTGAGTTGTGATGAAGAAGGTCATGGTCCCCTGTCTCTCCTCATTTAGTGGTGGTGAGTGATTGTTGTTCAAAAATGCTTTAAAGTTGTGCCCTCTGTACCAATGATATTGTGGAAAGGTATGAATTGTTTGCATTGTAAAGGGCTCACATCCCTCCCCCTTCTCTTTGCCTGGCTCACCAACAGCTTAACACAGTCAATATACGATGTCTGTCCATCCATGGAATATAAAATATAGAGATGTTTATTGAAAAGTAGCCTGGGACCTCACACACTTCCTCAGTGTCTCTTCCACATTTCAAAACACATTGCAAAATCGTTTGTTGGAATCTCCATCAGTTGCTTGGTCGCATTTTTCTGAATCTCATTGATGGTCTAAAATCTCTTCCCTTTCAAAGATTCTTTTAGTTTTGAGGAAAGCCGGAAGCCTCAGGGTGCTAAATCTACTGTAGGTTGTAGGGGGCCTGAGTCACCTAGGTGACTGGATGCACTCCAAAAAGCCTTCTAAATCATCCAAATAGTTTCCTTGGAGGAATGTTTAAGCTTAATGCTAAATTAGATGCAAATTGTTTGCTGACTCTAGCATCTAATTGACTAGTAATGTGAAGTCGTCATTGTCCATGCATGTGCATTTCAGTCCACTCTCCTTATAGCAACTCCCAGGTTACATCAATGTCACCAGACCTTTCTCGTCATATGAACAATGGCTTTATGCTTTCTAGATAAGCCTCGTATTTTACACAATTAAGCCAAATATGTATAAAAATTGTGTAACTGCAATAAAATAGTAAATTTGATTATAGTCTGTAAAAATGTTTGGCAGGAAGAATGGCAATCTAGTACACATTGGTAAAGGGTTAAATGGAAGAGGTTTATTGAGATTAGGGTTGGCTATTGTTCTGTCTCATTGTCTTCCTGGAGACACTCAACTTTATTGACTCTGTCCCCTTGGATTCTTGTCTGTTGTAGACATCCTGGTTGTTGGTCTTGCAAAGACCATCAGATCTTCATAAGTCATTTATGTCCATCCCAGGGAGGCAGAAAATGGAGTTTGTGTAAACAAGAAGTGTCAGTTTTAATAGTTTGTTAGCTTTTCTTGGTTCGACAGAAGAGGTCGGACATTAGAGATGATATGCTTCCATACAATATATGTATTCCAAATAATAGTCATTATTAAATATAATCCAATTATTTTTTTCATTATAATATTAAAACTTATTATAGCTTATATATTTATGCATTTGAGCTTGTTAGGCTTTGCAGCAGATGGACCTGATAAATATGCATCAGACATCTTTATATGGAAATAAAGCTTTCGGATACGTCAGCCTTTTTGATAATTTAGCAACACCAGCCTCAGGATATTTGGCAAACTGCATATTTATCACTATTCATCATCTGGCTATGCCAAATAATAATCATTTTGATTATACTGATTGCTAGGCAGACAAAAAAAAAAAAAATCATATTGCGATATCAGCTCTTACTTGCACCATAATGGAGCTGCCAAGGAAACACATTCAAACTATCATTTAGATCTGACAGTTTTTGATGGTTTCTGTATTTGAACTTAAAAGGTCCATTCATTTTATGTTGCTTATTAGATTATTGGATGTCAGTCCAACTGAAATGCCTAGCTTTAAGTAGAACTGAGTAGAAACTAGAGCTGACAGTTGATCTAACACTAAAAGTCCAGTTGATAAAGAAGATATCTCTTAGAGGAGCTCATGTGCATGAAACATAAACAAAAACATGATCGGCAGGTCGGAATTGAAAAGATGCTGGTTATGGATAAAAGTCCGATCAGTAGTAAGAATTATTAAAAAATAAGAATTAGTAATAAGAATTAAGATAATCTGTATCCTTGTATCAGAGAGGGAAAAATAATAATAAATAATAATAAAAAAGTATTGAATTGGCTTTAATTCCAGGTCAGTATGAAAGTTTTTCAAATATTGTGTCAGGTGAAATATAGTACTGTAATATCACATCATCAGGAAATGCCACCATATAGTGCATTAATGACAATTAAAGTTGGATTTGTGTTAGCAAATCCAGAGTGATCTTCAGTTATGCAATCTTAAAACGCATCTTTTTCCCATTTCCCCATTCCCATTTAATGTCATGTCACTGTAAAATGGCACGCTTACTAGGCCATGCATACTGATCTGCAGCTGTTTACTGCCACACATGGCATCACTGTTCCCTGCGAGATGTGTTTCATAAGTGACCCAGAAATGTCAAAGATGTGCATCATTATCATCATATTTGCACCCTTTCCACTCTCAAGGATCACACACCATGGGAGATTAAATTAAAGAGTGAAAGGCACCTAAATTAAAGAGTAAACACACTTTAGAGTCATTGAAATGGGCTTGTCTCCCCCAAGGCTATGCTAAGCACCATCATTTCATTGAGTGCATCGGTGTTCTCATGACAGCTCTTGAACTCTCTCGATGAAGTCACATGCAAAAATGATTCTAGAAAAAAACATCTGTCCTTTCACATTTAATTCCGGCCTTGGCCAAAAGCATAAGGAGCCTGTTGAACACTTTTGTGCTCCTACATGCTTAGACTTCATATCATCCCCTGTCTTTGGATATCTTATATGCTAAACGGTCACAAGATGTTATCCAAAAGGTAGGAAAATATAAATTGGTGACAATACTCGTAACATTTCTGATTTTGGGCTTTGAAATACACAGCCATAACATTAAAACATAAAACATTATGCCAAATGTTGTGTGCATTTCCCTCATGCCACCTGCATAGCTGACTTTTCAAAATGTCTCCTTTCCTTGGCACATCTGGATTTACCTTGTTTTGTTGTTTGTGTTTTTTTTTTTTTTTTTTTTTTTTTTTTTTTTTTTGCAGAACCTTTCAGGCTTGTACAGGTTGAATGTAGAGCATCACTTCACTGCTATTTTCAGGTCTCCCCAGAGATGTTCAAATGTAGCCTTTAGCTGGGCCACCCAAGGACATTCACAGACTTCTCCTGAATCTAGTCCTGACTCCACTAAGAACCTGAAGCATTCTTGAGAAGTTTTTGGCAACAAGATCTGGTTAACTCTTTGTGAAACCTTTATCTTTATAAACCCTTCATGCCGTAATACTGATAATATGTTCCCCACAAAATGTCATTACCAGCTCTGGGCTTTACTTTTAGGATAAACTTTAGGATGATCTGTGCCTAGTTTACTCCAAATGTAATGTCTGGGTTCAATCGTGGTTTTCTATGGCTTGTGTGTCCTTTAGGTTGTTTTTTGACAAAATATAAGTAGTCATGTGCCTGTTATGAAATAGTTGTTTCTATCTATCGTAAAGGCCCGATTGATTGGTTTTCCCATTTCCCAGTTCTGTTCTTGTTTTTCAGTCCTTTATCAAGTATGGATGGTTCAAAAATGAATTAAGAATAATCAACACCTATATGTTTTTCAGAACGTTCCTCTGTCTGTTGCCTTTATATGGCTCTTCTCATCCATTTGCTTGGTATGTCTGAGTGACAGCTCTAAAAAGAGTCATAGTGTTCCAAACACATTCAAATAAAAAGATATATGGAAATCTGTCTGTTCATCAGGAACTTTTCCCTGTTTGTTTCTCAATACAACTAGTTAAATGTTTCAAATCAATAGTCTAAGTAGCTCATGTTTTCTAAATTATTATGATGAGAACTGAGAAAAAAAAAACTTGCTCAATCTTAAGTGGACTGATGGTTTCCACGCGGTCAGTGACTCCACTATGCCATTTTGATGGAAACCTTCCCTGCTTACAAATACTTAAAGTAAAACAGTGTATGCTTCAACTCATAGGCAGCAGCATCCAATCTCGTTTTGCATGTCTCTCGAGTATTTTAATTTCTCTGTTAAATTATTTATAATACTTTGTTCATACAACAACTTTTCTTCGCAAATTGTGCTATTTTAAATAAAGCTACATGGGCATTAAGTGAGGCAATTAAAATAGTTTTTTTTATTATTATTTTTTTTTAATGGCCATTCTGTCTGCAAGTCTTTTTCACAGAATTAAAAGTCCAGTTGTGTACTATTACATTGGGTTTCTTACTTTTACTTAAATAGAAAGCTCAGGGGGGACTTTAACTTTTACTAGAGTACATATTTGCCTGTTTATTTGTACTTTTATTTTAGCAAATTATTTGAATACTTCTTCCACTACTGGTATGTCATGATCAGATTTTAATTAAACTCTGTTCTCTTACACTGTCAGCTGTAGAATTTTATATTAACAATAGTTTGTCTTTCCAAATCATGTTGAATATACTAGAATTACTACAGGCAAACAATAGTGTTCACTGTAAGCACTGAGAAAAGACAACTGTCTTTAACAAAAAGGTTCAATATGAAGTTAAAAATAAAAATCATATTTACCGTAAATAAACAAATATATGGCAGGTTTGTAAAAGTTCCTTCATTATGTACTGTACCTCTCAGTTTTTACCAGTCATAAATGAGCCCTCATCTTATTTTATTACGCCCTACACATTGCACATGAATTCAGGTAAGCACGTGAACAATATGTGCTGAACACATTTTTAAAAAATTAACCACAGTAAGTTAACCTAAATTCATAAAAAATAATTAATAATAAAAAAATATATAATAAATATCAAATAAAGTAAACTGGCACTGAATGTGACAACCAAAATGTAAATGAGACAAAGTTAAAACAAAAATGTGGAAAAATAATTTTAAAATTAAATTTAAAAAATGCCCTTTTTATCAAAATAAATAAATAAATAAATAAATAAATAAATACAATTAAAAAAAATCACATGACTTACATGTAAAACATGTGAAAAAATCAAGGTAAAAAGTCCTGAGTATTTACATGCGAGGTTTATGTTTCTTATAACAGAAATGTATTTACTCCTGGTTCCATCCTCTAGCAGACATTCACTACTTACTCCTTTAAGAAAAAAAAAATGTCATAAGAGAAAGTGTGCTGTATACATGAATTTTGGATTGTTGAGTGTAAAAATGTCTTACCATACACTATATATGTGTTACATAGAAATTACAGTAGTCCTTTGAAAACCCACGTTTTTTTTTTCAAGTCAGAAGCATAGATTTCAGGGTCTTTGTGTTTTGTTTTCTTCAAATCTTGCGTCTGCACTGCGTTCGTTTTGGAATGTACACTGTATTTAAGCTGAATGGAACCTAATCCCTTCCGCCTGCATTAGTAAGATAAATGTACGAAATCCAAACCTTTCACAAGCAAAACTGTTTGTACTAAAGCCTATAAGGTTCAGTCTAAGATTTATCTCCTGCAAAGGTAAAAACTCAGAAAGGCACCTTGAAGCACCAGCAGATGGTTCTGTTAAAGAGGCTTGATATCCACCCACACCTTTATGAGCTTCTGTCAAGCTGAAGTGCTTAAAATGGTGCTTGTGAAATAGAGCGAGACCCTGAGTTGCCTGCCGACTTTCAATTCATGTGTTGGTGCGTGAGCTTGTCCTTAAAATGTCCTACATCACTCTTATTTCTCGACCAATTTTTCAATGAGTTTGGGCATTAAAATGCTGTCAACATTTAACACGGCATAATAGTCATGATTATCGCATGTTACTAAACCACTTTTTTTTTAAACAGATGCTGTTGGTTATAATTTATGTACTGTATATTAATTTATATTATTTATCTGTTTAGGTTCTTGATGTTCCAATAATTCAAAACGATACATTGGATTTCCCACTATAAATTAAATAAGAACCTAAAAGATGCTACCTTAATTAAACATTAATGCTCCAATGTATCATACTGTAATGGAATATTTTGCCAATGGCTCCTGCCCATAAGATCATGAATATCTTCTACTTCCAAAATGTGCTCAGCTGCTGGAGAATGCACCATGTACTTATTTTTTTAATAACATTCAGTATAATTACCTTTTGCATATATATTAGCATCTCTAGATATTATCGGTCACTTTTACTGAAGTTGAATAATCTTTATTACTGTTACTGATGGCCTGATGGTCTGCTCTCAACCATGTGTCTGTATGTGCATATGAGGTGAAATGTCACCGTGAATTCGTTTGGGGTCTCAGACAGCAGTAACTGACTAGTTATAATTTGCTGTAGAACACATTCAAATGTTGTAAAAGATGGATCGCAGGTTACTTGTGGGTGGATAAGAAATCATTGCATAGCTACAACACTAACTAGCTCATTAGAAAAAGTGAAAATGTCAAAAGGTGAAAAATGCCTAAATGTTTTTTTTTTTTTTTTTTACCATTTTCTGCTTAGAAAAAGCAGAAAGTGCAAGCAAGCTGTGCCTGGATTCAGATGAATGAGGAAAGATATTAATTATGATTAGGAAACAGAAAATTGCTTTGAGACTTCATGGGAACCATGACCTCCTGAAAAAAAAAAATAATATGGCAAAGAAATATGTACCGATTTGTCAGTATTATTCATCACGTTTGATAAAATTGTATTTTTCAGTGAATCAGAATATCAAATGCAATATTGCAATTCAAATTCAAGATGGCTTAAGCTTAAGACTGTGGAGTATGAAGGAGTTTGGAGGATATGGAGTGGCATCGTGGTAAAAAATTGTGGGTGTTCAATACAGAACGAGTTTATGCTTTTACGAGTTATTGTGTTTCATCACGGAATACGTTAACTTATATTACTCTCTATATGCTCCTTACTTCTTCTCCGAGTTCATCAAAATCTCAGACCAAATCATATTTATAAAAAAAAAATAAAAAAATAAAAAAGCTCAGAGTACTGCAGTTAGTCGGATTATTGGGTATATATCTGCGAATACATATGAAAGATCTGAATCACTATGATTCATTATCTACAAGTTATCTTTTTTATTGCAGTAGTTAAGGCCGCCTTGTAAACAGATGCCTTCTTGTGCAGCTTTGATTGCCATAGAAGCTGTCAAGCTGAAGCGTAAATTATTTGTGGTGTAGGAGTAATAAAATCTAGTCCGCTGAAGAGATAGACTACTTAACAGATTACACTGACAGGCTATATACACAACAATATATAATCAGTAAACAGTGTTTTTTATTGAATTTTTTTTTTTTTAATAATTGGAAAATGGTTGATCGCTAATCTACTCATTATTAGCAATGCAAACTTTGAGCAAGGTTCGATCATTTTGGATACATTCCATGGTTTTGTAATGTTAATGGATTTTTTTTTTCCATTGTACAGTACATCATTTTGGTTCTGGCATTAAAATTGAAATAAAACTTATATTTGCATTTAACACACAACTGTATTTATTAATTATTTGCGTTGACAGTCCCAGGATCACAAACTAAAAAAATTGATACGTGTGACCAAAGCTCAAGTATATTGAGTCGGTTTTTACAGGTCAGTGGAGGCACACCTGATGGAAAACAAAAATAGGAAATGGTGATTTCCTGCACAACAAAGTTCAATTACAGCACAGTTAGATTGCATTTGATTTCATTTTCCAGTCTGTAAGAAATTGTTTTTTGTAGGATGTTAAGAAGGGATTGAGAAAAAAAAAAAAAAAAAAAAAAACGATTGTGCTGGTGGGAGCATGTGTGGAATTTATTTTATTGGGTGGGATGCCACTTGAGAACTGCCAAAGACCAGATTTCCATTATTTTCACCAGGGGTTTTAAGTTTAAGGTATGGTAATGGAACATTTGAAAGGTCTCCCTACATAGAAGATGGATAAACAGTTTCTGATTCTTGGACTGGTTGTTACAGACTGTTAGTGGTCTCTGAGATTCTCAGATCTAAGCCCACCAGGAGAAACACTGGTCCTAAAAACATGGCTGCCAATGACTGCATCTCACAACCATTACAGACTACATGACTGTACTCAATCACTCACACACTATTTAAGAGCAATTACAAATTTACCTTTGGCAAAGTTTACAATCTGTCTTAATTATTGACTGTCGCTTTGGTTTTTTATCCTGTTTCTGGTTTTCCTGTCTTGCTCTTGCCTGCTCTACTTCACGTTGCTGCTCACCTGACCATTGGATTGTCTGTACCTTGGATTCTGATTAACATGTTTGTTTTCTCTGCCACGTTTAATAAAACCTGTACACTCGCACTTGTGTCCAGACCTGCCTTCCTGACATTTGTTGACCTTTTCTCGACTGCACAGTTATTCAGCCCTGTGCTTAATTAATTCGACTTTGCCAGCCTGTGGTGTGCTTGCATGGGCGGCGTGTTTCTGAAAAAGGATCACAGGGGCTAACTGTCAGGGCTCATGCCTCATTTACTGAGGTTATGTCATTTTCAGCAGAAATGCCTTGTAGCACCTGTCAAGTTTTATTATCTGGTCAGTTTAAGCAGAGTGTGCATAATTGTTGTTTCTTCTTTAAAATGATTTTAAAAAATCTTATTGTCTCACTTCCAATTGTTTTGCCTTCTCTTAGGACGATATTCAATAGCCCAAAAAAGTTATTGTTAGAATCTGGGATTGTGGGATTTTTTAATGTACCATTTTTACTGGATGTGGGAGATTTAAATTTCTTTGATTAGCTAGCAATGCATCACATTTATTTGGCTAATTATTTGGCATTTTATTAAATTTAAATTGAGTAAGAAGTAGATAATGTGATATTATGAAAACAGTTAAAAAGTAAACCAGCATTAGATTTGTTTTGCCTCAAGTTTCTGTCAGAACAGTTTAAAAATACCCCCAAGTCATAATTATATAATATTGCAGTATGCAATTATATTCACATTAGGATATAGAATTAAAAAGAGAACTGCTGTAAATGAGAAATTAATTAAGCTTTTTTTTATGTTTTCTGTATGGATGCAGTAATAAGAAGAGACATGCAAGGGAATTTCAGTCATTAATCTTCCAATTCAGGGCAAGGCTGCTGTGTCAGCGCTCACATTTCCAACTCATCAATAGAACGCCTCACATATTTCACACAGTATTTTGCTGATTAATGCTGCAATAGGCAAAAGTTCTGTATTAGAGGGTTGCAATGAGTTTTTAATGTTGTGCGTTTCTTTTAGCATTGTGGGGGAAAATACTGTAGGTAATGAAATTGGACCAGATCTAACAGTTCTAAAATGTTCAAGATTTTCATTCCAAATGAAAGAATAGTGAGAGTTTAATCAACTGTTCATGTGTTAAAATATTAATTTTGTGTATTAAAAAATAGTATGTGACCCATAACATCAAATCAGGTATTAAGTCACATTTAGGTGATTTTTTCAGATCTCTGGTTCAATAAGCTTCATTTTGATGTCCAAATATATTACTGTATCATGCCCAGTTGCTGAGACATGGCCAGTGTGAATTTGTTTATGAGGATAGCCTCAGAAAAATCCATTGAAGTCCTACTTTTAGAACACTTAGCCTCATTTTTACACCAGGATTTCCCTGCTTCCCATAAATAAATAAATAAATAAATAAATAAATAAATAAATAAAATAAAAAACATGCCTAGATGGTTTGCCGAAAATATTCATGTTTTTCTATCACAATTGGAATAACAGCTTGGATAGTGTCCATAAAAGTGTTTTCTCAATGTCGCTGAATGATCAGGAAGATAGTATTTAAGCAATCGATCAATTATACACACACACTAACAAGAAAACATTAAACATGTCTCATTAACATAAAGAGTAATAAAATAAGCAATAAACATGAACAAACATCATTTATGTGACTATAAAAGTGTAATCCATCATTTCTTAATAAATTTATGGTGGTATAAGAGGAATAAAATGTTATAATGTGTGGTTATGAAAAAGCCTGTAATTATTTTCCTATATTTGCATCTCTTGTGTTCATTTTTTTCTTTCTTAAATTCTTGTTTTTATTCTTGTTACTACTGATTCAAAACAGTTTTTTTTTTATTTTTATATATATATATATATTTTTTTTATCCTGGACAATTACCATTTCAATGCCACATTTTTTATCCTCCCTTGGTGGTTGATTGTCACGGACTAGGCTCTTACAAGGGGTAAACAGAAGTAATTGTCTGTCAGCACTGACTGCTTGCCCCCTTGTCGTGTCCACAATGCTGCACTAATGGAGGGAAAGCAAGCTTCATTTCTTTACTAATGCATTTGGTGGATGTGGAATCACTAGATTGAGAGTGCAGACTGGACTGAAAAAATGTGGTCATCTACATTACATTCAATTCCAGCCATCATGGGTTCAGTCAGAGAATTATCCAGAATTAAAGGGAACATTTAATTGAAGTGAGAAACTCAATGCAACCACTCAGAAAAGCAAAGCAAGTGTTACAACAGTCCTCTTATACACCCAAAACTTATCCCATAATTAAACAAGATTTTATCATTTGCCTCGCATTTACAGGACATATTTAATTCAATCTTATAGAGTACTTGTATTTTAAATTATTTATATTTTGCTAGAGTCTTTTATAAGGGTTTAAACAGTACACAGTATTTTATTTAAGTTAAATTAAGGCTACTATTTCTAGTATCTTAAGTGCCATCTATGATAAATTCAGTTGATTGGACATGATTTGGAAAGGCACACATCTGTCTACATAAGGTCCCACAGTTAACAGTGCATGTCTGAGCACAAACACAGCCATGAAGTTCAAGGAATTGTCTGTAGACCTCTGAGACCGGATTGTATCAAGGCACTGATCTGGAAAAGGGTACAGAAAGATTTTTGCAGCACTGAAGGTCCCAATGAGCACAGTGGCTCCATCATCCATAAATGGAAGAAGTTTGGAACCACTAGGACTTTTCCTAGAGCAGGCAATCCGGCCAAACTGAGCAATCAGTGGAGAAGGATCTTAGTCAGGAAGGTGAAGAACCCCATGGTCACTTTGAAAGAGGTCCAGCGTTTCTCTGTGGAAAGAGGAAAACCTTCCAGGAGGACAACCATCTCTGCAGACGGTTGTTTCTTTCAAAGTGACCATGGGGTTCTTCACCTTCCTGACTAAGATCCTTCTCCACTGATTGCTCAGTTTGGCCGGATTGCCTGCTCTTGGTCATCTCCCTGACTAAGTCCCTTCTCCCCCAATCGCTCAGTTTGGCCAGGCGGCCTGCTCTTGGAAACGTCTTAGTGGCTCCAAACTTCTTCCTCTTCCAAAATCTAAAGGCAATTCCTTGTACTTCATGGCTTTTGAGTGTCATGGCAAAGGCTAACATTTAACATTTGCAAAAAAAAAAAAAAAAAAAAAAAAAAAAAAAAAAAAAACTTTTTTTCACATTGTCATTATGGGGTATTGCTTGTAGAATTTTAAAAGAAAATAATGAATTTAATCCATTTTGGAATAAGGCTGTAACATAGCAATGTGGAAAAAGTGATTACTTTCCAGATGTACGATATAACCTGCTAGACCCAAGAAAGCAAGTACCTGTTTTTTGTGTTCTGCTATGGGCTGGTGTGGACCACTCCATTTTTTTTCCTGAGGTTTCAGCAGTCCAATGCTGATACAATATCCCAAGAACTCTGCTTTAAATCAGCCCCAGGTGGCACTTCTCTGATTTGCTGTTAGGCTTGCTTTGTGGAGTTCCTTGAGGACGGAATGGAGGTGATTGGCTACAGTAGATAGGCTGCTGCATACAGCTGGGGTGACATAGTACGGTGTCCATAAGCCTTTAAAAGGTGGCAGGGGCCCTATGCAAGCTAAAGGGGAACACTCTATACTGCCCGTGTCTGCTCTCTTTGCTAAAGGCTGCTTTTCCTTTGCCTCTAGTGTATCAGTAACCAGAGTGCCAGCTGCAAGTAACCCTTGGTCAAGTTGAGCGTAAAAAGGAAATGGGCTCTCAGTTGCTCAATAAGATTGTCCATTTGTGGCAACGGATGAGTGTTGGACTCTAAAACCTCATTTAGCCACCTGAAGTCATTATGGAGCCTGAGAGACCTGTTGGTTTGGGCACTACTACAATAGGGCTGAAACAGGGGCTGGTTGACTC
>JAAGKR010000371.1:0-27798 GCA_011419295.1 Clarias macrocephalus
TCTCTGACTCGACTCATGAACGGAATGAACACGGAGCTGGTGTGTCTAATCAGACGATAACAAAAGTAAAAACTTTTCATGCTTTTTTGATGCTTAATTGTCGATTTTGCATGATACACAAACACACATCGATAGAAGATTTAAACAAATTGGATAAAATATGTTTGCTTTGATTATCATTCGGAAATTATAACTGTAAGCTAGATGCAAATTAGAAAACACCTCTAGACCTATTACGAGCACTTTTTCCTGGACTGTATTTGCATACTGAAACTGTATCGGCTCTTATATTTTATGATGTAATAACAAAAATTGTGAAAAAAGTGATATTCAGTTTAATTTTTTTTCAAAAGAATAAAAATCAATCCAGATTTATATTATTTTAAATAGCTTAATTAAAAATATATTGCTGTATGGATTGTATCTCCAGGCTGGAATCTGATCGGCTTCTATATTTTTAAAATAACATGATGTTTAAAAGCAGCGAGATCTTTAACTTTAATGTATAAACTTTTGCATGTAAAATCAAACCTGATTTTCCCCCCCAACTTTTTAACAAATTTTAACTAACAAAGTCTTTTTTTATTTTACCAAAAAATGGAATAAGTGCCCCACAAATATACTTATATATATATATATATATATATATATATATATATATATATATATATATATATATAAGAAATAAAAAGAAATAAATTGTACAGTATGTAGTTTTCCCATATTGGTCCTGCAACAAGTTAAAATCTATAAATGCTCAATTTAGGTTTTTGATACTTGTGTGTGAATGTGTACGGGTGCGCTGTTCAAACCTTGAGGAAGTTGAAGTGCTTGAGCATGTGGGACACCTTCTCAGCGTTTCGTCCCTCGTTGAGGAAGTCGAGCTCGAGAGGCATGTTACGTTTAGCCTCTTCAACCAGCCACATGAACGCAAAGTCTGGAAAGAGCCAATGAACCACCTGCAGGAGGAACTAACACGCACACACACACACATGCACACGCACGCGCACACACACACACGCACGCGCACACACACACACACACGCGCGCACACGCGCGCACACACACACACGCGCGCACACACGCACACGCACGCACACACAATTTACTTTATACTTTTTAGGTATTTGCAAATTAGAAATATCCCCAAGCCTATGAAAATCAGTGTTGCATGGATTGTATTTGCATACTGTAATTGGATTGGCTCTTAAATTTTATGATGTAATAACACACGTTTGAAAGCAAATAATTTACTAATGGCATATTTAGCTTACATTTTGAAGCCTAACATGTCTTGGCTAGAGGTTCTTTTGAAAAACTGAATTCAGCAAATGTTTTCAGTTCATGTTTTTCTCTGGAATCACTGACTCATCCAGGGATACGATTCATACAGCACTGTTTTCGGACTTATAATGCAATACAGATTTTTTTTTTTTTGAAAGTGCAGTTCTAGCTGAAAATACAAATCAATATTCCCCTTTGTTTCTGTAGATTTAAATGCTACTCATTAATTACATTCAAGACAATTCTTATTAGATTAACTTACAGAGATATTCTTGCTATTATTCTTTAAAGTTTTTTATAATTATTATTATTTACAGTAAAACATAATATTAATGCAACAAAATTTATGCTAGGTTAAATTAGGCAAGTGAAGCTAAGTGAGTTAGGACAAAATTTAGAAAAGCATTTCTATAAATATTTTTTGTTCTTTTTAAATATCATGTATATTTTATACTGTACTGTAAAGTTCAAAAATTTTTGCTACAAATTACATGATAAATCTAAAACATAGCAATTAAACCAGTTAAAATCTAATAGATTGCACTGTTCCAACATAGTAGGTTTTATTGTAGTCATTTAAACAAATACTTTCCCTATGCTTCTTAATTTTTTTTTATTAATGTATTATTACTGTAGATAAAATATCAAATTACATTCATAGAAATTTACTCAGATAGCAAAACAAAATTATCAACTTTGCACAAGTACTGTTCTTCCTACATTACTTCCTTAAGTTACTTTAAATAGGAGGAAAAAAACAGCACCTATTTGCAAAGTTAAGGAAAAGTTTTAAAATCTTCTTGATTAAGAAATGTATATATAGTTTATTTTTGCAAGTATTTTTACCTACAGTTAAACTATGGGAATGGGGAACTACTACAGGTGGCTATATGCATTAAACATACATACAGTATACTATATACTGTACAGGTTTAAAAAGCAGTTGATGATGCTGACTCAAATCAGGAGTTCAGGGTTCAGGAGTTCAGTTCGCACTACACTCACCTCCATCACCATGATGTCCTTGGAGCTCTGAGCCTGAACCTTAGGATGCTGCACTTTGACCGCCACCGTGGTGCCGTTAGGCAGGACGGCCCTGTGGACCTGAGCGAGAGAAGCCGCCCCGTGTGGCTTCTCCTCAAAGCTCACAAACAACTCGCCCAGCTGTTGGGAGGAGAGATAGGTCGAACTTTTTATAAAGATTTTTACTAAGATATAAAGTAGATAATGGAAGAATAAGTGTTATATATGTAGGTCTGGTTGATTTATGGCTAAGGGCATAGAGAAAAGTGTGTCATGGTGGATTGTACTGGTGTGTATGTGCTTTTTATTTAATTGTGTTTACTGGTTTATACGCCACAGAGAAAGTAAATAATTTTCATTCATTCATCTTCTATATTGCTTATCCTGTGTACAGGGGGCCTGGAACCTAGCCCAGGAGACTTGGGGCAAGAGAAAGGGGACACCCTGCACAGGGTGCCAATTTATCGCAGGGCACACACACACACACACACACACACACACACACACTCACACACACTCACACACACTCACACACACATTACGGCCAAATTGGGAACAATCAGCCATATTGTAGCCATACACAGCTCAGTGCTGCTACTTCCTGCTGCACTACACAATCAACCAAGAAGCGATCCTAGACTTTTTAGCCTAGTCAATAACGTTTCCAAAAAAAAGGGAAAAGGAGCACTACTGATGCTATATCGCTCTTTTTAGAATATAATACCCAACATGACCGCATGATCAGCAGGTAGACTTAAAAGATGGACAATGTCACACACTTGGACCTTGATAGTAAAACAACACAGGAAGCATTAGCATTATGCAGAAAGTCATAATTCATGACACCGGCTGTCAATGCTGGAAATATTTCCGTGAACTTGACAGGCCAAAGAAGGAAAGGCCAGTGTCTCCTAACTTCTGGGAAATAATAAAGCATTAATAAATCCACATCCACATCAGTGATCAGCAGGCTGTGTTGTTTTCTAAGTAGCATTCTGTCTCCGCATGAATCGCTCTGAAAAACTTAGTTATTTATGAAATAAACGAGGCACTTTGTTGCACAGACCACTTTTAAATGAGTGTGAACAGCACTTAATGAAGGTCAAGTGACTCCATTTAGACTCCCCCCCCCCAACCCCCCTGACTGGGCAAACAAACCTCCGGGAGAAGAAAATAAGTGTAAAACAAGAATAAGAAATGAAATGAGTTTAAAAACAAACACACACACACACACACACACACACAAATAACACATTACGATTAAAAGTGTATAAAATCTTTTTTGGAAATTTTTTCCCAAACCGGAAACACTGCCACACAGGCTAATGCAACTAACTAATAAAGAAAAAATAGTGGACAAAATCTTGCATTAAAGGAAAAAAAAAACATCACTTTCTGATAGCATAATTATAGGAGTTATGAAGTTAAAACACACACACACACACACACACACACACACACACACACACATATATACACACCTAATGCTAGCTAAGCTTCAATGTGATTGCATTGATGCATATTTATAACTTCTTTTCCCAGTTACTCTAACCATGTTTTTGCTTCCCTTGATACAAAGTGAGCCAAGATGTCATCTGTTCAGTCCGGCTCAGAACTGTACTACTGGTTCAGCTCCCTAAACTAATACTAATATGACTTCGGCTAGTCACCTTTACACGCTGTTAAAAATGTATGCTGTTCGTCCAGACTATCCAGCCAGAATACTACCAAACCACCAGAAATTCATAAATGTACTTTTTCACTCTATCCACTGCATTTCTCCAGAAGATTGAGCATCCTAAAGCCATGGCCTACAACCACTCTAATATCTGTGATAGAAAGAGGACAAACTTATCAATCATAAAGCTCGGCTTCACCGCTTCTCTGGGCATTTCTAACGCAGCCCATGTGACTGTAGGCCATCTATCTGAATAGACAGGGTGGCCCAGCGGGAACAGCAGGAACTCAGCCATCCAGCACTCTTCACCAGGCAAGAAAACACAGCTCACGGCTCTGTCAGGGGACAATTCAGTCCAAACACTGTGGAGTGAGACGTTTCGTGAGTGAGAAACAGCTCAGACGTTTCAATTGGCACGATCTCAGCGGGAATGAAGCTCGGTATCAAAAAATGCTTAAGTTGGGGACATCTGCAATGTTACTGCGCATGCATTAAAGTGCTTCTTCTCACAAGGAAAGGCAAAAATTGGTACACCAGTCCATTGCAAGCCACCGTGCAAACATTTATTCTTCTTTGCAATTTACGCTCCATCATTCCGTTGTCCGTTGCATTTTATTAGATTTTTTTGTTCCTCCCATTGTTGAGCACATCGGCCAATGGGTTCTGTTGTTTCGACAGCAATGGTGGTTTCACAGGGTGGACACCCAACCTGTTTCGTTTTCTGTCCCGGTTCCTAGGTGGTGGAATTAACTTCCTTTAGATGTCCGTCACTTTAAGCGAAAACTGAAGACCTATCTCTTTCTTAGGTATTTGGGTTAGTGAACCTAGTGAACCAGTGTAAGGATATATGCCAAATGCCTACATGTTACTGTAACATAACCCTCCTGCTTTCTTATCCGGGCTTTGGGACCAGCAACAGTGGAGAGATTTTGTAAAGACCCAACAGTGGCAATCTGACGGAGGCAGGGTTTAAAACCCCAAACCTTCTGATCAGTAACTCAGAGCATCAACTGCCTGAGCCACCACTGACTCCAGAACTACGTCGCATGGTAATTTGTAAAGTAATATGCACGTCTGATCAAAAAAACAATCAAATCCCACCCACAAATTCTAATAGTTCCTGTCAAAAGTACTTACGGTAAGAATATATTTGCAACCTTTAGTATGGAACTGGGGCCAAATTCCAGCTTTCAAGTGCAAAATGTTTCTACGCTATAGTCAATATTTACTCCTGGAGTATCTGATTATAGGATGATAAGTGACACATTTGGTCATTTACATGGAATTTTTTTTTAACACCTGTGATTGGGTTTCCTTACTTTCTCTTCACACTGCTGGGTGAGTAACATTGTTTGGCATGCAGACACAAGACCTGCCTCGCATATTCAGTGCAGATGGAGAAGCTGTCACACAAACCTTACTACACTGGAATACACTCAGGAAAACGTGTCTGTCAAAGCATCACAAACTCGAGTGAATGACACTGCGCAATGCACAATGCTCACCATGCTTCAACTTTCCATGTGTCTCCAGAATACTTGTTATACTCTATTTGGTTATTATATTAAAAGAACCAGTGGAGAAATGCTGATCTTTTCCCGACCTTTCATATTTTATTAAATGTCACTACAACAGTGTGTGGTTGATTCAGTGGTCCAGACAAAATGTGTCAGAATTAGTAACACAGCAACCTTAACCTTTCTGTGTATGGCCTGCATCAGATTACAGCATCTGCTTTTTAATGGGCTCCTAGGATGGACTCTGGTTGTATATAAAATAAAAAATAATAAAAAAAATAATTAAAAACTTCAGGGTTTCTGAGCAAGTTATGCAGTGTGGTGGAATTGCATAGAGGAAAATGTCCAGAAATTATGTACTGGAGCTCTGTTTCCCAAACCACTTAAGTCCTTAAACAGCTACTTACCCTCAGTATAAACAAGCCTTATGTAGCTAGATGATGGGCTACACAGTTCCTGCAGATGTTCATAAGTACCATTATGTTTTATGCGCCATACTTGGAGCGTTCAAGTCAAACCTGGACTTTTAATTGCGGAGAATGACGGAACACAGTTATGAGACTGAACACTCCTTTTATTTCTCTATATAATCCCCTGCTACATTAATGCACGTACAGTCTCCCAGCATTTGACTAGCACTTGAATGCCATCAAGGTAGAAAGGTTTCGATCGAACTGCCTGAGTGATGCAGTTTTGCACCCTGGCCTACGAGGAACTCCTTTAATAGTCAAAATATGTGGAAATGACTGAGAGCGGGGTCAGGACTATATGGTGCATGTGGCTATAACTCCTCGCTGAGTTCCTGTAATGTGCAAGTGTGTGTGTCGGGTGTATGATTTTGTGTACTGAGACAGATGCGTCTCTCCCACAAGTTCGCCCCTAGTTATCTGCTGATTTTCAAGGACCAGGCGTTTCACTCACTGAATGTTAGAGTCTCATCACTGTACTGTTCTGAAAATGTCAATCGCCTTTTACGAGTTACGAGAACTTTCCTCACAGTTCCCGGTTTGACTTAAATGCCACTCGTAGTAAAATTATTTCCCATACAGCAGGGGCAATTCTGCCTAGCATCCATTGCCTAGAGTGAAAAGACTGCAAGTTAGGGCGGATAGCGCTTTCCTCCAAGTGTGTTACGCTGCTCACTGATATTGCAGTTCGAAAAGATGAGGTCGGCAGGCTTCACATGCCTCGTAGGAAGCATTTGGCCTTCCTGCTTAGAAGCTGCATCTTTGCAGAGAACAACTCTACTACAGATTGGAAAATAACGGGGAGGGGGTGGCAATGTCCTTCAAACATAATCATCTGCCATGAGATGTTTTGGCTGCTCACTAGTGGCTGGATTGATCCCATATTTATACGTGTGCCAAACAAACTAAAAACAGTATGCCAAGCTCTCCTGCAGTAGTTACTGGGGTGCAAGAAAGTATCTACACTGGTGTATGTATGAACCAATCCATTTCAGGAGGTAAAATCAGCCTGGTTCACCTGGGGGGAAACACACCAAAGTTGTGATATACTTAAAATTATCTGTCAAGCCTACACACATACTGAAGAAACAGATATTTGGCTAGATGATCCAATCGAGGTGAAGCATTCACGTACACTCTCAAGAAGAAGAAAAAAAAATGTAAATGTAGTGATGCTTTAAAAGCTTATTTAAGGTACGACTGCCATCCTAAAGGTATTCCCAGGCATATATGATCATATCGCCCAATCCTGCTGAATGCTACAATATAACACACCCCAACGACTCCACGGGTACACGCTAGGGTTGTTATTTTGGATAAGCAGGCAGATGGGCTCTAAATTTTGGTGTCTGGTTCCCACCTGCCTATGAAGCCCGTGTCCCGAAGGAACAGCCACGCATTTTGACAGATGCTGTCTGATCGCAATGGCTTCCAGCTGAGAGGAACCCCAGAGCTCTCACCCCGTGCGTGCGGTTATGCAACTTCACGCGTAATGACCCAGAGGGTGAGCAGAACCACTCTCCTGCCTCACTTACCTGTTGGATAAAATTAGCTCTTCTCCGACGTGCGCTGTTCAGAACCAGCTTTGAGCTTCTCAGCAAGCGCAGAATACTAAGTAATTTCAAACAAAGCTTAAATCAGACCATATGTTACTATAACAAATGAGTAACACGCAGAGTTGAAAGAGAGCAGCGATGCAGCCCCACATGGCGTCTCTCTGTTCTGAACATGCGCCCCTCCTCTTATGGGACTGGGGTAATGGAGGCAATTAGACAGTGGGGAGGTGAAGGAGGAATCCCTGGAGAGCTGTAGTCATTAGTGAAGCCCGGTTTTGTGTCATATGCAATATGTTTGTCCTACAGAGAGACAAGGAGACCAAGGCAGCCGCTGTTACGTCAGCACGTTCGCGAAAACATTCCTCCGCGGTGGCCTTCTGGGAAGTAGTCTGCAGGTCCAGGTCATGTCCCACCCACACACAAGGATAATCTTGATGTCTTGTCCTCCTTTCAAGAGTCATTTTGTCTGTCCCAATAAAGCAGTCCATCCTACAGTATCCTCTATAAATGATCTGTGCTGTGCGCTATTTTGCTTAGGCTTATCTAAAGCCACACTTGAAGGAACAGCAATCTGTTGGGGGCTGTGATGACCTGATTTCACAGCATGACCTCTGAACCAACTGCTGGTACACCAAGAGTAATCTCAGCAAGGACTGGGACTGTGGAATGATTCCAACAGAGCTTGGAGCCAAAATGTCAAAGCTATATAAGTATTCTTGACACTAGGACAAAAAATGTTCTTAACATGTGGAAAGGAGTATTTAATCTGCATCGGTCAGGTCAGGACAAGACAGGATTTTCAGATTGCAAAGAGCTAACAAACTACCAAAGAGAACTTACAAGCTTGAGATTCATGGAGTCAGGAGTCAAAGTAATCAGTAGCAGAAGCACTAGGTGAATTTTATTTATCTTTGGTCCACTGCTTAATCTGAAAAGGCAGGTAGGTGTAGTTTTCAAGTTTCACTCGTACCATCGGCGTATGGGGGTCAAAAGTTCTACAGCTCGGATGTTAGCACTTCTGCATTATTCATGCCAGCGTCTGAGGGTGGACAACGGACAGAAAAAAATAATGCACGGCTTTTCGGGAGACCATCGCAAGACCTTTTTTTTTTTTTTTAAAGAAATTCAGACACCATGGAGGAAAAAACCATGGCCCTGACAAAGAGTTTGTCTGTTGTTGAGACATTCCAAATACAGAGATGGTAATCCTGGGGAGCTCGAGTTTGCACTCTGAATAATGCACCCTTCTTCCTCTCTGACCGTGGATCATACTAGTCAGACATGATGAAGCATTGTGTCATTGTTTTTTTTTACCTGGGTTCTTTTGAGCAGCTCATGCCTATCCTTTTTGTGCAATAATTACTGTACCTTTAATAAAAGGCCATCTTGTAATAAAGGTCCAGCAAAAGCTACACAAATTACTTCTTTTTTTTTTTTCGATACCTCTCATAATATAGGCTCTAAGTCAAGTTGCTTGGTTCTCAAAAATGTAATATATATTTGCCCTCAGCCTTGTCAGAGCAACCACTCCAGGGGAAGGTGTCAGTCATTTACATCTCATCTTTGGCATTCTACAAAGGTGTGATGGTCTGAGCCACATGTTGAAGCTCTGGTCACGTGGTCTGGCAGGGCACCCAATCAAGATATAATGTGCTAATGTATAATTATCATCCCTAAATGTGAAATGCGGGGGAAAGTGGCGGAGCCTCCAAGGGGCAATTGGGTTAAAAATTTCAAAACACCTCTACAACTGTTATTTGAGATTAGCATGTCGATTGGCTCATCTGGTGCATTCGGGGACTTCCTTTATCGTTTGGGGATCAATTTAAGTTGGACGAAATGTGCAAAGGTTGTCAGGTCTGAGTAAACAAGGACTAGTTTACTTACAGCCAGGACAAATGACTTCACAAGACGTTACAAAGTTATAGGATTGATACCTGCATTGTAGACTGTGAGGAAAGAAATTTCCCCATGGTGGTACGTTTTACAGCTCCTCCTTCGTTGTTACAGTACTATCGCCAATGTTCACAGTTGAAATGTCACAGCTTGTTATAGAATTTTATACTTCTGATGTCATGGCATTTTGGCAACACTGCATCAAGATTAGTGATGTTCCTTGTTAAGGAGAAACATAAAAGTTACCCATCTTTTAGAAAAAGAAAAAAAAAATAAACTTTTTTATATAACCTAAAGACTATAACCTTATAAAATACACGGATTTCACCCAAAGGTGACACAGTGGTGTCTTCATAAAAGTAATTACCATCCTATATTTATCACTTTCAGAAGAACGGTTTTGTCCAAATTGGCTTAAGGCTACTTAAGGCCTGTTCTCTTGAAAACAAGGCTGAGACTTGAAAGCAACATAAGTTATATACAGTATGATCAAACTTAACATTTCTCAACGTTCCTTTATGAGATCTCGAGATCAGCAGCAAGCAAACAGAAGTGTCAATGAAATCTTCAACCCGCAATCAAAGTGCTGAGCTGAGTGTTATCACGCAAACCCACACTGGCAGCTTAACACAGATGGGTGCTTTAAAAAGCAATTTGTGTGTAGCTTAACCTTGCCCTGTTCTCCTTGCCTCCAGTAGGCCCGGCTCTTTTCAGCCAATCCTCTTAAGGATTGCGCCGAGGATGACGTGACGGCGCTTACTGCAGACTTGCAACATTGGACACAAAGGCAGAGCGTCTCCAAGGCCTTGTCAACGCTTTTTTCCTGCAGACACGAGACGTTTGGTAATCTGATATCTGCAAAGTTCATATTTTTTATCATATTTTAATCCGTGCATTTACACTATACGAACGAAAGCAAGTTGATAAGCAGGTCATGATGAGTGAGTGAGTAATCAGATTTCTAATTAAACTGAGAAGCAAAGCATTTACCAGTAGTTGTAGTTAACTCCACACAACGGTAACAGCGCAGGATGAATAAAATACAACAGCATCGTTTATCCAGTATCATAGCTTGTCAATGCTTTTCATTTTCTCTCTCTCTCTCTCATTTCTATTTCACCCATTCCCAAAGAAAGTCTGTACACAAACTGTTTTGTACACAAAAGACTGAACACTGAGCCCTCGAAGCGAATCGTCTCTCTGGCGCATGAGAGGTTGAAGCTCGGCTCTGAAAAATGGCGAGGCTTTAATAGGAAGCTCTAAGTAGCTCTTAGACCCGGCGTTTGATAGCACATCTATCAGAGCTAGGGGTCTCTCAGAAAGTCATTACAAAAAGTAATAAAAATAAATGCTGAGGCGACAAAAGTGGCCAAATACTGATGTTTTCATTTGCAGCGCTCAGGATTGAAAAGGTTCACTCGGTAACAAATCCGTACACTTCAGAAGGTTCGGAGTACATATCAAAATATACAAAAGTGGGAAACCATATTGAAGAAGAATTTATTTAGATGACGCTCAAAGTCAAGTTAGAACGCTAATAATGCCAGTGTGCCCGTTCCAATCAACCTCGGTACCGCCCCCTGCCATTACAAATGGATTCCACGCGCAGAACCTCCTCCTCGTTTCCATTTTCAAGAAGATTCGAGTTTAATCTCGCAGTGCAACCGTACGGGGTGATGGTGTTGTTTGGTGGATAATAAGGAGTTTTGTAACTAGTCCAACACAAAGGCGTGTGAAGTAATGTGCAATCAGAAGCATTGGACTCTGTTGTTTTAGCTTGCTTGTTGTGCCGCTTGTGACGATGTAATAGTCAAGTCAAGTCAAGTCAATTTTATTTATATAGCGCTTTTAACAATTGACATTGTCGCAAAGCAGCTTTACACAATAAAAAGAAGTAAGTCTGTATGCAATGTGTATGAATCAATAGCGGTGGTGCTGGTCCAATGCGCTGCTGATGTCACTGAGCTGTAATTAAACACGCTGTAATCATGAAAATGGACTCCACCTTTTGTGTGGACTCCTGCATGATAACTACATCAGCTACAGAACAAAGGCGAAATTTGTAAAGGTTTTGCTCCCCCCTAAATCTCGTACAAACAAATTGTCAGGACATTTTTTTTTATTGATTCAACAGTTTGTCAATGTTCGGGAAAATTAGCCACATTTCTGGGTTGGCATCCTTTTGTCAGTATAAGAGGAGAAAAAGTATTTTGTTTATCTAAGAAACAATTTAACGTTCAAAAAACTGTCCAACAAATTAAAAACTGACTACAATTTAATATACAATAATCACTGTAATTCCTAGAAATGTTTACAGTACATTCCTAACTAATTTCTTCTTGAAAACGTAAAAAGTTGTAACATCAAGAAGTATTGGCTTAAATGTTATCGAGGGTGAATGTTATTTAAATCACACTGATAAATGTGACATATAATAATTTTATATTAAAGAATGAATGCTTTTCTTTTTTACTGTAAGCTCAATTTTGTGTTATAGGTAAATGAGTTTATTTAAATAAAGGAATGTATATATGTTCACTTTTAAAGTGGTTTAAAAAACAGCATCTTGTGTGGTAGAAGCAAACTATTTTCTGAGTTTGTTTTTAGAATTGGAAAAATATATATTTAAACAAATGAATATGAAATATTTGAACTTTCAACAGTTTTTCTCCCATAGTGCTTGCATTCTGATTGTTCTATAGTAAAAGGCCAAATATCTTTAATTTTATACAACAGTAAAAAAAAAATTTGTGTAATTAATCATCTCCGTTATCATCATCCAGCAGTTGGTCCCAAAAATATAACAAGAGAATATAGCATAACCTAAGATTTTTAAGACTTTCTTCTGTAACTTTTTAACTGTAAGGTTAAAATAACCTCTCTTCAACCGGTCAAATATAAGAACAAGATAATAATAAATTTTATTTAAAGTGCCCAAACATTCCACTGGTCAGGAGACAAATTCCTCAGAAACAGTATGAAGTCACTGCAGACTGTCTGTCTGGAGACCGATTAATCTCATTTCTTCCAGACATAACATCATCCTCATCCTCCTCGTACACATCATTAATAATCGGTGGGGTTAAAAACAGCTTAAGTTTATGAGCTATGACCTCACGTAAGATCTGTTGCCATGCTTTTACACCTTCCATTCCTCTGCTTTTCTGGACAGATGTTTTTAAACCACTGCACATCCTTTATTCATGACAAGTGTTGTCCATTAACCTGAGGAATTTTACTCTTTGAATTTTAGCCTCAGTGTTAAACAACATTAAATAAGCATGTTTAATTCATGTACAACTAAGAAAAGAATTACAGAACACATTAGCATATTTCAATTAACTTTATGTAGCACTACATATTCATCTAATATAATATTTAACATGATTTATTTATTTATTTATTTATTTTTAGGTGGGTTAAGAATGATCCTTTCCACAAAACTGACATATGTTAATTTTGGGTGCCAAAACATTTCAGCAATAACCTAATCTCAGACACAATAACCAACACAAGACACTAACCTTTTACTGTATTTGACTTATTTTATACAATGGGGATTTGACCATTTAAATTGAAATGCTAATTTAAAATGCTATAATTGTCTGTTTTGTGGCTTGCTTAAATTTTTTATCTGCAACATTTTTGCAATTACAAAATAAAATGAAGTGATTTTTTTTTAAAAAGGAATTGATTTCGAGTGTTCAGTATATATTGTTGGAAATATAAACATTTTTGTATTTCATAAATAACAAGATGTCAATCTGTTTATGTCAGAAAACGTTCTTGAAACAGGTTACATAGTAAAACATTATGCAATAAAAAAAATTAACTACAAAGTACAAAAAATAACTGATATTTTTGCCAACTTACTATTCAGGATTTTACGACTCAACTCCAGACAATACGCCACACATCATCACATTTTTGTCACAGCATGGTAGTATGCTGCTTTTTATAAAAACCCAATACATCCGATCTCTCAGTTCCCAACCCTCATCTTAAAATGTTGTACAGCATCATTATATCAGTATGGGTGATGGATAAACTCGTACAGTGATAGTGCAAAAAAATATTTAACCATATACGCCCATTAAGGCTTTTTTTTATTATTATTTAAGGAAGGAGACAAACACTTCAATTTTATAAAATATAAAAGCTAATTTTATATTCAAATTACTTTCTTAGTAAAATTTCTTTGTTCAAGAGAAGCTGAGGAGAAAAACAAATGTTTATAGCTGCTCTAGCGCAAGTGATAACAGGATGATAACTAGATGATGTTCTGCAACACTCAAATTGTCTTCAAGTGAAAATTTTAAATTGTCTATGAATTTCCTGTGGTTTAAAACATAGAAAATATTTCAAAACGTAGGGATATAAAATAAAGAAAAAAAGAAATCAACTTCCTCACATGACCACATTGTTGCACTGCATCTTGTACTGATAATGTGTACTGAGGTGGTAAAATGTTTCAGTTCCTCTATAATCCTGTAGGTGTAATCCTGTAGGTATAAAGTTTGTTTAGAGTTGGAACAAAATATATATAGTGGAACCTCGGATTGCGAGTAACGTGGTTTACGAGTGTTCCGCAAACCGAGCAAAGATTTGTAATAAATTTTTAATCGGAAAGCGAGCAAGTATTAGTTGACGAGCGCCGAGTATCATGTATCACGCATGCGACCGATCGGCAAGTGATCACAACTGAGCCAATGATTTTTCTCTCTCTTGCGCTGCGAGAATTATGGGTAATTGTCTCCCCTGCTACGTCCATTTGTGTCAAAATAAGAGTCCCCTGCTGCGTCTTAGTGCTCGTCTCTTATAATCAACATCTTCCTCCCTCTCCTGTGTGCACGCGTGTAATTTGACACTGTGCCCCACACACACACACACACACACGCTTTTTTTACACAGAAAACTCAGCTCTGTCGCGATTCTTTTCAAAGGTAAAGTGCTGGTTCATTTGTTATTTTAAATTTTTTCCTTTACAGCAGTGATTCCGTTAGTATTCTCACGCGAGAATCATTAGAGAGATTTTTTTTTCTCCCGTTAAAACAGTGTTTGCATTGTGTATGTTAGTTGTGAATCTTAAAAAGCAAGGTGGGGGGAGAGAGAAGGAGTTTTACTGTTTAAGATGAGGCGAGGGGCTAATTCCACACACACACACACACACACACACACACACACACACACACACACACACACAACACACGGCGCCTGCGCACACAAACTGAAACACTTAAGTGATTTATTTTTACTTTTTTTTTTAATGTTAAGGGCAGGTTAATTAGTTTTATTTTTACTTTATATGTTGTATTAATTATTTTTATGTATTTATTGTTTTGGGCTGTAGAACGAATAATTAGAGTTTTCATTATATCTTATGGGGAAAGTCTATTTGGTTTACGAGTGTTTTTGGAATACAAGCCCGCTTCCAGAACAAATTATGCTCATAATCCAAGGTTCCACTGTGTGTATATATATATATATATATATATATATATATATATATCGGGATCTTTATAAAATCGTGATACTAGCAGAACCACAATACAAATCGAATCGGCACCTGGGTATTGTAATAATATCGCATCAGGTGATTCCCCTTCTGTAATCTTTTCCCACAGTGATTTTTTAACTTCCAACAATTTTTGTCCCACAATCGCCACATTCTGTTTGTTCTAATTTGAAAAGACGTTGACGTGTCCCTGCCATGCCACCAGCATTAGCCTATAAAACATTAAGAGAAATGTCACAGAATGCGGAATGTCCTGTAGAAATGAAGTCTCTTTACGCCGCCTTAAGTGCAATTAAGTCTTCGACACCGAGTCTGCATTTTTGCAACAAAAAGATTAATGGCCTGCATTTACACACAGAGTATCAGCGTGACTTAATCAATCACCATCTGAGTTCGCAAAGTAAATAACTCTGCTTAAGAGGAGCATCTTGTGCCGGTTGCCTCCCGCCGAGCATCGGATCAGATTAGCGAGAAGGAATGAAAAGCAGCGGCGCGTCGACGGAGGGGGATGCTGAAAACATTCCGACCTCGGCGTGAAAAGCGGGAAAGTGTCAGC
The DNA here is from genome assembly GCA_011419295.1 of Clarias macrocephalus. NCBI lineage: Eukaryota > Metazoa > Chordata > Actinopteri > Siluriformes > Clariidae > Clarias > Clarias macrocephalus. Next base: position 15,493 of record JAAGKR010000371.1, read on the forward strand.
TGAGCCAAAGCGACAGCGAGGGTTTGTTTATAATCTCAGCCACACTACGAGAAACTGTAAAACAAGTCACGGAAATTCACTGTATGAATAAGGAAGCAGACACAGCTGGGATGCTTATAATCAGAGAGTGGGTGTTAAAAAAAATGTAAAAAAAAAAAAAAAAAAACTTTCACACTTTAAAGATTAAATATTATCTTTTCACTGTGTGAAATAAGCACGCTGCATTTAGGGCTGCATTCACTTAGCTAAGATTTGGGGAAAAGAAAAAAAAAAGGTGCGTAAAGATCCTGACTCCGGCGGCCTTTTTTCTTGTCACCTGACTTTCCATTTTCCGCACCATCGGGATGCTGATTAGAAACACACACACCCACACAGCCTGGAATGGGGTTTGATTATGCAATAGCGGTGAAGATCTTATAGAAAGAACAGACAACATTACAGAGAACATTTAGAGAAATAGCAACGAAAGCAAAGATAAGCTGGATAAATGCTGGATAAATTTACTTCCTTACTAATGGTGCTCTATTCCTCTTACATCACTGATTTGCCAACAATTACACACAAACACGTACATGTGATGCAGTACATCTACAGTTCGTACAATCAGGATTAATAACATCACAATTCACATGATGCTTTATTTTTTGCTTGTTTTAAAGGATTGTACACCGACCATGGCATCAGTAATTACAGTATCATACTGTAGTCCGAAGAGTAAAGAAGCTCGTTGTTAAAATTAAGACCTGCAGGTTTTTTTTTTTTTTTACACGCCCAATGTGGATGTCAGAATTTTGGAGAAAATGTCCCAATCCAGGCATCGATCTGATTGCGCTCTGTACAGGAGTGTGATGCTACACGACTCTCAATAAGACTCGACTTCATCCGGCGCTCGCATTCACACAGAAAAGACGAGCAATCGCTTTTAGCCGTGCTACGCTCCTATTCAGAGCAGTGCCAATATATAGAGTGGATGAATAGCTTGTTAATGGAGCGGATATTCGTGCTGAAGAGATGGAGAGATAACATTCTGCTGCGGGGGATATGAGGGAGAAATTCTGCGTGTTTATGCTAATATCCTAATCTCTTATCGTGCTATAGAAGAGAACCCCAAATGGTATTTATCATCTTTTGAACTGGCGCACCAACTCTTTATTCATTTTTATCACCGTTTCCAAAAACCTCCGTCCCATCTCCGGGTATCACAAAGCCACAACACAGCCTTTTTTTTTTCTCTTTATCATCCACTGCCAAATGGTTTCTGCTTTGATTTTCCAAATGTCAGTGTGCCGAAAGTTGGACCAGCAACTCGTTCTTTACAATTAGCAAAAAAATTTATTAATTAAAAAAGGGGGGGGGGGAATCAAGAGTTTAAAAAAAATTAAAAATCAAGAGGACTTCAAAAGACTTCTCATGTTTTAAGATGACCGCTTCACTCGGACTTTGCTACTTAAAATCGACAGTTATTAAAACATCAGAAGAGGTGGAGTTAAATGAGGTCAAAACGGCTAATCTGTACGTGTTGGAACGTCTGCACAGGTATCATATTTTTAAGTTAAATAGTTTATCAGTAATACTTCTAACATAATTGAAAACTTCATTTCACACAGCAAAAAAAAATCCAAGATTTCATTCCATAAACCTGTTGTGAACTATATTCAAATATGTATTCATGTATTGACTCATATTAAGGATAGAACTTTCACTTGCACGTTGAACAATAATATTTAGATAAAAAAAAATTGTGTTTATATGAAACATGTTTTAAAAAATACATAAACTTAAAAACTACTTACTGTAGTAACATAATTAACATTATATCTGGGGTCAAAATAAAGGCCTAATTCCATTTTAGAGTGTGATATTAAACTTGAAAAAGTTTTTATTTGAACTAATTTTGGATATTTCCTTACACTGTGCGAAAGAGAAAAATAAAATTGTATGTAAACTTTTAAGGTACAATAGTCTCACTGGTCAAACTCAATATCGTAAGATGAAAACAATTAGCTAGAAATAACCTATAAGTCCTACCAACTTAAAACATTAACATAAAACTTGAAGATAAAATATTAATAATACTAGAATTATTTTTACATTTATGTTGTAATATGCAGAAAATGCAAAAAAAATCTTTTTTTGCACTGAATTTGTAAACTTTTTTTTTTTTTTTTTGGCATTTACCCAACACACATTCTATTTTTTATGGAGTAAAAAAGGAAGCATATGACTTGGATGATACATATTTTTTAAATATTGAAATAAAAGCATTCTCAGAGGTTTACAAAAAAAATCTCTAAGCTGGATATGGATGAATCCATAGTGCTTTTTTCTCTCTGTTTTGTCAGAACATGCTCAAAAAGTTTGTTTAAAACCTTGCAATTCAAACCAGAACCAGAACCAGTAGACGCCCTGGAGTTGATCTGAAATGTAATTTTAGGACTTGTATCAGCAACATATTTGAGTGTACCATTAATGATATAATAAATAGTGATGGAGCTTTTAGATTTTAGATTCCTGAACATTAAGTGCACTGGGGGTGGAGGGAATGGGGGACGGGGGACGAAGGGACGATCTGAGATGCCCTCTGAGATGAGTTACCTCAGTGAGCTTTCTCAGCTGAATTACTGCATTAGACTAATGGATCATAAATCATCAGGGTATAAAAGTTTATAGTGAACACGCACTAGTGCTAACACGACGTAAATCAACAGCCATCGCTTTTAAAAGAACAGATAATACGTGCCTTGAGGAAGAGGTAAGAAAGTATGTGTCTAATGGAATTGATCGGATCGACAATCAGATCAACAATCAGACAGAAAAAAGTAAAAAAGTGATAACGGTTTTGCAAACAAGAACATCATGGCACACTGAAAGAAAAAAAAAAAAACATAAAACACAAATACTAGGAAGTGTCGATAACCAAGACAGGATTCTACTATTGTGATTGTAACAATAGAACGGAATAGAACGGACAAACTTGATCACTACTGAATAATTAATAACGCCTCTGTTTTTAAAGACCAATGCGGCGTAAGCCCCACCCCCTTGTTTTATATTGGCTCACAAGCAGATGTTATGAACTGAGAAAACACAAAACGTCACCAAGACTAACTCAAAGCAAGGCATAACCGCTACCAGAAACAAATGTGACTTTTGTGTCCTTCAGGGAACCTACACCATTTCCTATTGCTGCATGTCTTTCTTATTGCTGCACCTTGTAGTTAATTTCGATTGCTCTACATTTTGAACAGTTAGTGTTTTAAGTTAATATGTACCACTGGAAAGGACAAACTAACATGATGATTTATATTCTCACTCATGTTAATTCTCCAAGGCCCGTATTCACAAAGCTTCTTAGAATTCTCTCAGAGAGGTCCTATCTTAGCTTAAAAAGTCCTAGCTGGGAGTCTTAGACTAAAAGTGATTTAGGAAACTTTTTAGAGCAACTCGGAGTAAGGAAAGTAGAAAAACGTTTATCTTAGTGAGGAGGTGTGGTTGACCCCATTGCTAAGGATGATGCAGCAATTCAAGGACTGTGATTGGTTAATAAAAAAAATAACCTCTGACCTCTGCAAAGGTTTTGAAATGAGCTCTTTGTGACGACAGAACACATGATAATAGAACAAACAGTGAAATCATCATTTTTGTATATGAAGAAATTGTATAATCATGACTACAGGCTACTTGTTTCTAGGCTTAATGTCTTAAACATAATTAAACACCCAAATGTTGAAAATGTGTCGACTTTTGAAGCAACCAATTTCCACACAGTAGTTACTATATTTAAGTTCTCACATTTATTTACTGTACTGATTTTATTACTTTAATCCATTTTAGATTGATGGGAGCAAAATGTCTCAGCTTTTACAATCTACATGATTACAAGACAGTTTATTTAAGTTGCACTTTTAGATGGTCTGTAGCCAACAATCCAAGAGAGATGGAAGGAATTAAAACAACAAGAAAACCAAATTGGACAGAAAAGCAGTGCTTACTTTTAGCTTTACGTGTTTGGAGAATATTTCTTCCTTCCGCCATTTTAAAATCTTAAAAGTCCTCCTCTCTACTCTTAACAAATTTTACCTTAAATGCTATCTTTAGGGCTAAGATGTTTTGTGAATCATTTTTATCTTTACTAAGATTTAATCCTAAACGTAAGGGGAAATTCTAAGAAAATGCCATGATTTTTCGTCACTAGGAGCAATTTTTAGGCTTAAGAAGCTTTGTGAATACGGGCCCAGATGTTTATAATTATTTTAATTTAGTATGCAACTGATTGAAATGTAGTAACAGAAAATGTCTTTTGTTTTGCATAAGATTTCTCTGTAGTTAACACATCCATTAACTTGTACAGCACAGGAAGGTGAACTTGCGGTGCCATATTGCACATTGCATAAGCAGCAGTCAGAGAGACAGGGAGACAGGACAGAGAGACAAGAGCAAAATTCCCAGCAATTATTGTTTCTTTGCTTGTTTAAACAATTTTCGCTTCACTTACATTCAGGCATTTGGCCACCCATCAGTCAAAAATTTTTTCCAAATATATATTTTAGTCTTTAATTTAGATTGCCAGTGACTTGGCTGTACAGACATCTACAGGAACTTCATTCCACCACCTAAGTTCCAGAACAGAAAACAGATCTCGCTACCATATATTTATAATTTGTCTCATATGAGTAATTTGTTGCAATTGTGTAACTAGAACTGTTTAAATAAAACATAAAACAAGAAGAAATTTGCACCCTGTAATTATTTATAATTAATGATTATTGATTGTTAACGTGTTCAACCCTATCAATTAATTCGCTACTTTTTAATACATTTTCTAACATGCAGAAAAATATGCTTCATTGTGCATTTGTTGAGTCCCACATCCTTCTGCTATAACAAATAAGCACGTGCTTGATTTTTAAACGACACCCACTCCTATCTTCATAACCTGCCATGTATTTGCAAACTTAGAATGTGATAAAGAAAGAAAAAAAAAGTGAAGACTTGAGGCGGTGTTCCGTGCGGAGAAGCAAATCCTTATGGAATTGGCTTCGCTCCTGTTGAGCAGCATATTGCACAGTGCAGCGTTGTGGCATTTTCTGTCAGCTGTGAGCTGAGCACACAGATTGGAAAGTCATTTCTCACTACATATGCCGTCATTAAATGCTGAACTTTCCTATACGTCTTCGCCTCTTTGCTCGGTTAAAGTAAGTAAGCTACTGTATACGTCTCGTTTGAACGATATATATTTCTTTTGAAGCAAACAGATGAAACACATACACACACACACACACACACACACACACACCAATCAGCCATAACACTACAATGCAAAACATTGATCCCAATATTGTGTAGGTTCCTCTTGTTCAGCTATGGCCCCTCGGGGGCATGACTCCACAAGGCCTCTGGGGGCAGCAAATCCTTTGAGCGCTGTGTGTTGAGGGGTGGGGTCTCCAGGGATCAGACATGTTTGTCTGACGGATTTCATGGATGCTCATGGGATCTGCTGAATTTGGAGGCTTGTTCAGCCACCTTGAACTCTTTGCTTGCTAAGCCCCTTTCACAGCAAGCTGTGACGCACTGAGGTTCTTGAAACTTTTCTATCATAGCCAGAATTTACTTTGCTTCAGCAATTTGGCTTCTCTGTGGGTTTGGGCAGGACAGGATGGGCTTTGGTCCCTGCGGACATTAGCCATAATGCTTTCTCTCTTTCTACACATGGCACACCTGAATTGCCAGCGATCCTGACCTGTTCCGACACATCCTGGTGCCCCGCTTCTGTTTGGAGATCTCGCATGGAGGCTTCTGGCTGTTGCTGTGGATGGTCCCGTGTGGGCTGCTGGGGACGTGTGTGTGGTGAATGGGCTCGGTTCCACTCAGTGACCATGAAGATGGCCTTGGACTCGGCTGATGAGGGCAGTTTTTCAGTGAAGGCTTGTGAATAGTATAGGAACGCAATACTCACAAACAGACTTGTACCTGAATCCTCAACCACAAAAGTGGACTTTACTGTAAATTAACTTGAACAACTTTTTCCACTGTATCAGCTTTATAGTGCGCAGATATACAAGGGACTGAGTTAAGGTCATACTGTTTGCTATCACCCAAATGAGGATGGGCTCTCGCTCTGTTGATCCTGGTTCCTCTCAAGGTTTCGTCCTATTATCATCTCAAAGAATTTTTCCTTTCAACCATCGCTGCTGGCTAGCTCATCAGGGCCAAAATGATATTTTTGCCAACATATTTTTACTAACAATTTGCTAACATAGACTTTTTTTTTTTTTAACTCTCAGAAGTTTGTTCCTGTTCGATTGATTAGTATTTACCCGGCTGGCTAACTACCCATATTTCATACGATACATTTTTTTAGAATCTGTAGCTATTTCAATGAAGCGGTCAAGATGTTCCTAGCCATAAAGCAATCTTAAAGAATTTCTAACTATTACCATTAAAAATATTACCAATGGCAGCACATCAGATGTGTTTTAAAAAGCTACAGTAACAGACCACATGCCTAGGGGGACAGATTCGGCTGTGAGAGACAGAGAGATAGAGGGAAAGAGATAGTGTGTGAGAAAGAGGAGAGATTAATCACAGCTGCCAGAAGACTTAATGCATCAGTCTGCCCTGAAAGTGAGCTGCCAGAGCTCTGGTGGTGGCCCGCTGAAGTAAACGCCCCGTATGAATCCGCACGTCCTGCGCATCATTAGAGAAATTATGCACATTTACATGCTCAGCTGGCTGCAATGTAATTGAAAATGCAGCATCGGCGACTGGAGAAGCTTCCCGCGGACACGCCCCTGCCTCCCGCGCGTCTCAGTTATATAACCAGGCAGAGCGCTCGGTGATCAGAGGCTGAAGCTCGTCTGCCATCTGTTGTTTGCTGCTTTGCACGAACGCAGCCGTGTTTTACATGTCTAGAGAAATGACCTCGCAGGAGATCACATCCGAGGTGCAGGGAATAACGAAGGCACGGATGAGCCGTTATTCCGCTTCATAAACATTTCTTTTCCGTCTATCAAGAAGATCGCGTTTTTATTTTTACACTCAGGAGGACAAAAAAAAAAAAAAAACAACGACGGAGGTTAAGGAAGTGACTGATGGGTTCTTCCCAGAAGGTTAAGTGAGTGTTAAGGTCTGATCCACCTGCTCGGATGGAGTGTTGGCTCAGCTACGGTGATTGAACACCGAGCGTTTTGTCATTACACACCTCACTGTGCTCTGTCCTGCTAAGATACCACAAAAAAAAAAAAAAAAAATCACCAAAATGCCTCACAGGAACTGCAAGTCATCTCGTGGTTTAGCTTTAACTATTACATTACGATCAAACTATCATAAAAACACACAACGCGCCATGCTGTTAAGCGAACGTAATCAGTGACAAGTTAATGTGATGAAGGAGAATAACTGTTAACATCCCCAAGTTGATTATCTTTCAATATGTCACACGTTTTGTCCATTTATAGCTCCATTAAATGCTGTCAATCTTCTGTGAAACACGCTAGTCACATTATAACACTTCAGGATGTCAGGACGCATTGATAATAAAATGAATCCCATAGAGTTTTTAAAAAATGAAGTAGAAATGATCGGCCGCTCCTCGAAGATGATATGCTGTAGACGTTCAGAGCATCATCGCTGCTTTGTGCTCTCAAACATTCGTATGCTATATGCTAGAGATAGAATTGATTAGATTTTTTGGCATTCTGATTTTCAATTCGATTCGATTCAAATCAATATCACTTTAACGTTTATCGTCTGATTTATTAAACATTGAAACACTGATTAACTTTTGTTGTTTGCTGTTTAAACATCGTGTCTTGAACAAAGCGATAATGTGCTCTTCCTGCCAACATTCTGCTCCATACTACGGTCTGGTAGGTGGGTAGGTGCACCGACCGCACATAAACTCAAGGATGAAAAAGCGCTACTGTCGCAAAATGAAGAAGGTGGTTTGTATTTTCTGCAAAAGCTGTGCGTTTTTTTTTTTTTTTAGACTGTTTACCTAAATCATTAAAAGCTGGAATCTTTTCCGAATCAAAAACTGACTTGATTCAATGGCAAAATTAATTAAATCACACTAGGCATGAGATGATACAATAAAATCATGATACTAGACATATCACAATACAGATTTCACTAATAAATAAAAGTTACATTTTACTAAATTTAAACTGTAATAATAAATCAAACCACTGCACGACAAATACATCATTCAAACATCTTGTTAAAAAAAGATGATCAATATTTACAATAAACAATGTAATTTGTTTTCTGTGGGGTTTTTTCCCCTGAATTTCATGGCAATGTAAATGGTGTCTTAAATAATTAGCTTAAATAAAAATAACTTGAACACAAATAATAAAATGTACTTACAAATATAATTAAATAAAAAAAGAAGAAAAAAAACATCAGGAATTTTTCAAACATTTTCTCAGCATCACATTGATCTAAACTGCTTCGTCACAGCATGCTCCATTATAGTTTTAGACGGAGGATGATTTACGGCTATTCTGTAACTTGCTATTAATTCTCCAGATCGCAACCTTAAAAGTAACTACAAATATATCGAAAAGTATCATACTTTGTCATTCTTCAGTGTCTTTTTTTTTTTCAAAACCAAATGGTATGAATACAAAAAAAAAAAAAAAAACTTCTAAGAATTAAAGATCATGGCTTTAAAGTGGCACAAAGCTAATATACAATTAACTCAAATGGTTCAATCAACTATAACATACAACGAGCAGTATAAAAGCTCTGTGCACGCCTGGCGTTAGAACTTTCTGGAGAAATCCATAAAAAGCCGTAAAGCTTCACGCCTCCGCTGAGTGATACAAATCTGCGCCTGTAATTGCTGCTCTGATCCTGGAACGAAGACAACGTGCTCCAGAAGCACAGGGAAATATATAATCAGTCCAGCGAAGCTTGCTTTCTCCTTCGCACGGCAAATTACCGCCTCGGAAACGTTGGTCAGGACAAAGCTGCTAAAAATACTCGAGAATAGCAAGAGTGCTTTACTTAACATTCATCACGCTAAACGAGACCATTTTAATTACGCACAATACGGTTATTGTCTCAACGAACGATTTCGAGAAACTCCTGCTGGTAGCTCACGAGGTTCATAGAATTTCGGTCACGTTGTTGTTAACAAGGATGAAAATTTGGTTTTGTCTGGGTGGCGACGTTGATTCTGCGAAAATGTAGTTCAAATTTTGCAGCTTCATTTTTGCAACATAGTTGTTGTCTTTGCCATTTGTTGCCATCGTGGTGGAAAGTGATTTCTTTTCATCTTGGTTTTCTTGCTGTTTGTTTGTAAACATTTTTTATTGTTTTATTGTTATGTTAGATTTCATGGCTGTTCCTTCGCCTCGCCCATCACCCTGTTGTTATTGTTGTTCTCCTTGTAATTTTTTATTATTTTTCTTGTGATTGTAAGTAAATTTTTTAGGGCAAAAAAATAAATAAAATTAATAAATAAAATAGCTTTTTCTTTTAAAATTGTTTTTCATAGTCGTTTATTGTTCTTTTTTACTTTTTTCTAGACTTTTTCTATGTCTATTTTACTTCTCAGTAATTTTACTTTTCAATATTTAACTTTTATAGACTTTATGTACTTCTCTTTTTTATCTTTGACGTTACCATATTTGATGCTACGTGCACATTACCAGCCTGAAGTGACAAAATGTTTTTACCCTGATGTGACACTGCCACATTTTTTTAGGGCTGTCTGAACAAACAAATGCAATGTTTTTTCGGATCAGATCTGAATTACTTTATGTCTAAAACATGAATCTAAACAGTCAGATCGGAATTCAGGCGACTTTTTTGTCTCTGCCCACACGTAGAACACTGATGTCAGGCAATACCGGAGGTGTGGGGATTTCATTTCTACAGTGATGGACAGGTCTGTCCAAGCAAAAGAGGAACTTACTTACAGGAATTTCACCGTGTTTAAGATGATTTCACTGAGCAAAGACAAACCTGATGTGACTCATCCATGTTAGAGTCAGACAAAAGTCACTTTATGAATGTGAACCGCAATGAAATGCAAATCCGGTCTGATAAAAAAATCTAAATAAAACAATGTGGTTGGTAATGTAAACGTAGCTTGTGTGAGTAAATTATTCTTCATCATTTTATGATACTGTATAGCTAATTTTGCTAAATTATTATTATTATTATTACTATTTTAGTTGTTTTTGTTAAAATTAAGTTGCATGTTTAAGTTGCATCATTGTTCTTGCACTTTTATTGTTTTTAGGTTTAGCACTATTAGAAAATCTAATTGTTAATTTATTTTTTCTTCTTTTATAGATATTGTATTTGCAATTGCTGTTATTTTTGCTGATATTTCTTTGTAGAAATTGATATTTATGGTTATTCTTCTTATAACAGTCTTAGGTGTTTTTCTTATTTCTTTTCTTGCTACTCTTCTTCTTGTCGTGTCCCCTTGCTCTTCTAAGCAGGCTAATCTCTGTGATCTTTATACTTTATCATTTGAGTTGAACTCTTCTACAGAAATGATATTCATGGTTTCAAAATAAAAAGAATAAAAATAAATTAAAAAAAAACAAGTGAACTGAAGCGAGAGGGTAAAATTCTGAACCCGAGTCTTCATTTGCTCCTACACACATTTTCCTGTGATAGCAATAATTCCTTATCTAAATGGATCCAGGACACAGCAGTAGCTTGGGCTGGTGTGTGGTCGGGCCACCGCTCATACATAAACATGCAGGAGGAAGACGATGCTGGAGATTACCCCTGAGCGGGTTGCCTTTTTTTTTTTCCCTTTCTTTCTTTTTAACCCAAAGCTGTGGAAGCGATGACGCCCTCCCCCTGTGGAGCCTTCATGAGTTTTCATGAAGAATGAAGTTAATCTGTTTTACACCAACAAAAATATAATATTAACATAAGATGACAACAAAAGATGAGGAAGTCAATAAAGAGAAGATAAAATTTAAAATAATAATAATTAAAAAAAAGCAGGGACTTTTATTATGGCAGTCGGACAGACAGATTATTCTCAGGTTGCGACGAGCTCAACGAGCCATGACGGGTCCATCTCTCGCTCTCCTCCCGACCCACAATGCCGAGTGGCTGAAAATGGCTTTTCTTTCACAGCACGAACACACAGCGAAAAAAAAAAAAAAACACACTCCAAAACCAGTTGTGACCGGGCTGCGATTACGTAATTCTGCAGCCAGCCAGCAAGGCACTGTGTGTGTGACAGAAAGAGAGAAAAAGAGAGAGAGAGCGAGAGAGAGAGAGAGATGGGAGGAGGGAAGGGAAGCGGAAACAGAGCGATCACTTAGAGCTAATAATTACGATAATAAAAGCGCAAAGATGTGATCATCTCAGTGAGACGCCAGAAAGACGACGTGTCAAGGTCGCGGGTGGCGAGAGTGGTGCCAGTAAGCTTTAACAACAAAGTGTGAGCTCGTGTGCTTCAAGGTCGTCTGAAGGGCACTGGAAAAAATGTAATGAAGTAAAGTACGATGTAATCTGTGTGTGTGTGTGTGTGTGTGTGTGTGTGTGTGTGTGTGTGTGTGTGTGTGTGTGTGCGCGCGTGTGTGAGATATCCTCGTCACAAAATCTGTACAAAAACAAGTTTAAAAACGAGTCAAAACATTTTGAAGGTTACGCACTCTCACACAGCAGCGCCATCAACGAAAAACAAAATGGCTGCCAGAAGAGGACGTCTTTCCCGCCTTTTCTGATAGCTTGCTCGCTGACAATTTTGGGACAGAAAGACAGCTGAGAACACCTCACACACGGAGCAGAGACAAGTGTGTGGACAGGATGAAAAGGAATTCGGAGGAACAAGCACAAATCTACTATACTGTAATGTTATATTCAATAGGGTTGGAAAAGAACCTTTAAATAAATCGACAGCTTCTCAAGCTACTGTCTAAACTGTCTAATGTTATATTAAATATAACAGTAATAATTTATATTTATGATTATTTATGATTAAATGTATTTAATGCTTATTTTTTATATAACTATTATCACATTAACACTTACTAGCAGAATTAAATCTATGTAATTATGAATATCTATACTTGGTTTTGGTATTCATATTACTATTCTTTTTTAATTAAACTGCATCAAAACACATTTATAATCATGATTCACAATTATTACAATTATTATTTCTACATTATCACTCTTTTTAATTACTACCTTTGTTTTATTATTTCTTATCATTTCATTCTAATTATATTTGCAAGTTCTTTCTAAAATGTTATTATCATCACAATGGTGTAAATACAACAGTGTGAAGATGATAAAAAAAACAGCAAATATAAAAAAAAA